>BRDA01002766.1:64398-96237 GCA_036984385.1 Crenuchus spilurus | reverse complement strand
AAGAGTGCAGCAGGTGTTGGGGAGTTACATTTCATTGAGGGACACATGAACTCCAATATCTACTGTGAAATAATGAAGCAGAGCATGATCCCTTCCCTCCAGAAACTTGGTTGCAGGGCAGTGTTCCAGCATGATAATGACCCCAAACACACCTCTAAGATGACCACTGCTTTATTGAAGAGGCTGAGGGTAAAGGTGATGGACTGGCCAAGCAGGTCTCCAGACCTAAACCCAATAGAACATCTTTAGGGCATCCTCAAGCAGAAGGTGGAGGAGCGCAAAGTCTCGAATATCCGCCAGCTCTGTGATGTTGTCATGGAGGAGTGGAAAAGCATTCCAGTGGCAACCTGTGAAGCTCTGGTAAACTCCATGCCCCGGAGAGGTAACGCAGTTCTGGAAAATAATGGTGGAAGAATAAATTTACACTGTTATATAAGCTGCACACAGACTACTTTTTATTGTGTCAAAGTGTCATTTTTGTGAGTGTCGTCCCATGAAAAGATATACTTAAATATCTGCAGAAATGTGAGGGGTGTACTCACTTTTGTGATACACTGTAACTTGTTGGTCCTTGTAGATGTAAAGTCAGAGACAGTAGCTCATCTGTTACTACACAGTGTGTATTTTCTTTAGTGAATTTTGTCTTTTTGTAGACAGCAGAAGGGAAGTGCCTGCATGCAGGAATATCCAGCAGTGGAATTGGAACTACATGCAAGTGTATGTGGGAACTTGGAGAATAACCTGAAATGAAGCCACATTTTGGCAGACTAAGATATGCATGATCACATGATACCTACATGTTCTCTTCGCGCAGTAGTTACATTACTAATAATAGAGGTAACTGTACTGTTGTGGTGTTATATGGCTGGTTGGATAACATAAGACGCAAGTGTTGTTTAATATACAGTACATCTTTATAGAGCAGGGGTGGGCAAACCGTTTGGCTCAGGGGTCACACTGACCTTTAAAATTCGATAGACAGGTCTGGCCAGCACCAGATGCATAAATATCAGACATAAACATAAAAAAGCAATTACAGTGGTAATACTTACATTTTGCCAGTGCATCAAAGTCTGATGTTAGTTTTGATGTGGCAATTCTGAAAACAGATCTGAGGTGTTCATCGCTTAATTGGGATCTGTGGGGTGCTTTGTTGGTGTTTATCACATTTAAAGTCTGTTCACACACATATGTAGAGCCAGTCAACATCAGCATTATCTGTGTCATCTTCTGGATGTTTGGAAATTTGGCTGTGCTTAATGACGCATAAAACTAATTGGGTTTAATAGAGTTGGCAATTGCCCCATAGCCCTTTTCAGCCTTGAGAAGGTTTACAATCTTGTCTCTGGTGTCTTTGGACAGCTCTTTGATATTAGCCATGTTAGTAATTGGGAGTCTTACTGATTGTGTGGGGTGGGCAGGTGTCTTTATGCAGCTATCAACCTCAGATAGGTGCTTCTAATTTAGAATAAGTGGAGTGGAGGTGGACTTTTTAGAGGCGGACTAACAAGTCTTTGAGGGCCAGAATGTTTGCTGATTGGCAGGTGTTCAAATACTTATTTGCAGCAGTAACACACAAATAAATCATTAAAAAAATCATACATTGTGATCTCTCACAGTGGACATGCACCTAAGATGAAAATTTCAGACCCCTCCATGATTTCTAAGTGGGAGTTCAATAAGTTCAAATACTTATTTTCCTCACTGTACATCTATGTTGTTGACACAGTGTACTTTTTGACTAATTGACACAGTGTACTTTGTGACTAATTGACAAGAAGCCTCTACTACAGATCATGGACGTTTGCGTTATCATCATTAACTGCTACAAAGCAGCCATGGCAAAGTGCTCTTTCCATGATTTTTTTAGGACATAAAGTCCTTCATGAAGTTGCCTTAGCATGACTGCCTTACATGTGAGTGTATGAAAATTGCTCTTCATATGGATACTGCAGAAAAAGAGATGTCATGTATAGGAAGTCCCACATATGTTTGTCAAGTAAATACTAAAATGTATGTAATTTTCCTTAATTTTCAATGACTGTAACTTTCTTAGAGAAGAGAATGATGTAGAAATGTAATTGCACAAACAATTGTCATTCCAAGACATTCCAGGCACTTGATGACTCAAGAATACTCTTGAATGAAAATAATTTGTGCTACATTTAGACATGTGTTCAGCCTGAAGCCTGGTGCTAGGTTAAAGGTCATGAGGTCACCACAAAAAAATATATAATTTTTTCTTTTGGGAACATCAGTGTGTACAAAAAAGCCGGTTAAATACATTGCATGATTTCTTTTGGCCTGATAGTGGCACTACAGAAGAGGACAAGAGATCACCAGGATTAACCGGCTTTAGAAATTGAATGAATGTGCTCACACATTTTAAAGGCAATATACAGTATTTGATGTTACCTTGACCTTAGGACAAAAATAAATGTGAGCTGACACTTGCTCTAAAATTACACTAAAACAGAATTCAATTCAATTCAATTCAGTATCAACTTGTAATTTTGTCTTTGGTGTACTTGTTAATATGTCATGTGTAGCTGCAGTTGAAAATTAGTTTTGTGCAAGATGATTAGTGTTTCTTCATCCTGGAAGAAATTAAGATCAAATTACAGACCAAGTTCCATATTAAAATGACATCTTATACAGAATGGCAAAACTATATAGTGTATGCAGCCTTATATTTTCTCACAGTTAATTCTGTTTTATTTTGAACTGTTTCCATATTACTGCACATTCACCCTCATCACAAATCCCAGAATGCACCGCGCAACTGGAAACATCCGGTTCACCATTTTCTCTTGTTTATGTCAGTGCCAGCTACGCTACATACACTGTTTACAACTTTATCTGATAAGTAAATATACTTACGTGATATCTACTAGCTTTTGTAACTATATGCAGATAATATTTCTTTAGATATTAGACATCATATCTTGTGTCAACTTGTATTTTCAATGTATGCAGTGGGTTGTTAGTGTAAACACGTTGTTGCAAGCTATCGTGTTGCATGCTATCAATTCAATGTAGGCCAGTGTGGCAAGCAGCGTGATAGTGTAGCTTAGTATTGATAGCATGGTGAACCTGTGAACCGGATGTTGCCGGTTGCGCGGTGCATTCTGGGATTTGTGAAGAGGGTGAATGGCTTTATTATTGCTTCATTTTGGAATGTCTTATTAGCATAAGACAGTTCAATTGTATTATTGTTGTTGTTGTTGTTGTTGTTGTTGTTGTTGTATTAACAGCAGGTTAAGTGTCTAATATGAAAAATGTTTGGTTTCTTGGTGGTGATAGAGTATCGCCAAATTGATAGGATTCTTCTTCTCTGTGCCAATAATGTCAAAATTTTAAAAAATTTAATATATTGTTTTCAAGTGTGGTGGTTAGCCCGCTTGCATCTCAGTGCTGAGATTTTGGGTTTGAGTCTCCGTCTTGGTGGAGTTGACATATTCTCTTTGTGTCTGTGTGGGTTTTCTCCGGGATCTCCAGTTTCCTCCAAAACAGTCCAAAAACATGAATGTCAGGTGTATTGGGTATTCTAAATAATCCTGGTGTGTGTGTGTGTTCACTGATGAATTGGCACCCTGTCCTGCATTTAGCTGGGATAGTGTAATGGCCTGGTCTACCCTACCCTGCGGCTTGTGAAGAGGTAAAATACTCACCACCACTCTGGCCAGGATTATTTGGAAGATAATGAAGGGGTGGATGTAATCAAGTGGTCAAATTCACATCCAGAATGTACAAGAGTGAATACATCCCACCCAAGACCATCAGCATATTAAATCATATTGTAAAACTCAGTATTTGACCTGTCAATAAATGATTTTTGTAAAGCATCCGTGTCAACCCCAGCATCTCCTATGAACATCACCTTCAAGTGGTTGACTGGGGAGCTGTTCTGCTGCTGCCAAAGCACCATGCCATGTTCCAGGAGATTAATTCTACATATAGATGCAGAACTCTTTACCAATGTCAACCTGAGCTACCCAATAAGCTTTTTTAATGTCTGAAATCTTTTTAATTTTTAGCCATAAGAGCCAAACTACACCACAGTGACCACATGGTGGAGCCAAAGTATAATCTATAAGTTCAGATGAACTCAATGACACCACAGCTCACTGTATGATGTAACTCACAATGTGCTCTGCTTTACATTCATGTCTGAGATGCTAAGAGGTGAGTTGTTGGATACTACCAAGGTTGTTTTTCATTGTGTACAGTTTTACATTGTGAATGTGTCTAATAAACAAATTAATGTCCTACATTTAGTGTGGTGAGAAATCCTCATTTGTTGTGATTGTCTACATGTTTGTATATTTACAGGTTTTTATGTTTAATTATTTATGTATTGCTTTGGTAAATGAAAAAAAAAATTCCAGTTAATGTTCTTGATACAGTAAGTTCAGAGATCTGAACTAAAGGAGGAAAAGGAGACATGCCAGAAGCTTTAAATGCCCATTTTTGGTTTTATTTGCATTTTGTACACCCCCTAACTTTTCAGGATGTAGATGTGGTCATTTGTGATGCAAAGGTGTGTGTGTGTCAAAGACTAAATCCCCCTGTGTGTGGATGGGTTAAATGCAGAGGTCACATTCCTCTGTTGTCAATGATTGTGCACTTTTACTTCACGGTCATTTTCTACACTGCACAGAACATCCTTATGGCACAATTCCATTAAAACATTAAGACTGATCATGACTCTGAAATCCAAACTCAAACAGAATTCTGTGTAAGAGCAGGGGCAGAGAGTCCTGTTCCCAGTCTGTCAAGAGCGGTTCATTTTGTCTGACTGACTATGAAATTCTGCAGCTGCCACTTAACAGATTCTTTCTGATTGTACTCGTATATAAAAGCACAAGATGTAAATTTCTCCTGAACAATTTGATTGTGTCAAAAAGGAATGTAAGTCTCTGGCATTCTAGAAAACAGTGATTAATTGTCTCCTTTGACCCTCAAAAGGCACATTAATCTCTGACCTCTGAAATAATTATAGAAGTCAAAGCATTAACAGAGAGACTTGCTTACTTTTTTTTATTAAAACACCTTTAATAAACCAAATATTTGCATACATTTCCACTGTATTTACATTTCAACATGCAAGAGAAAGTATATAGTGCCCACAGTCACAGATTTATTTGTTTCTTTATAGATTCAACAGAGGGCCTCTTAGAGGGCCTGTAGGTGAACTCTATATAATGAAAGGACACCCTTCCCCAACTAAAGAATCAAGCCATGCCATGTGACTGTTTGTAGCTAAAATCCCATGTACATCCTTCCACTCCCTATCTTTTATTTATACACCAACAATTGAGAGAGAGAGAGAGAGAGAGAGAGAGAGAGAGAGAGAGAGAGAGAGAGAGAGACTATTAACAGGTTTTATTATTTATTTAAGTCACTAAATGGCAATAATAGTTGTATTTATTAATTAATCAATAGGTTTAATTACACAGGCAATTAAATAAAGACACATATGGCTGGCCATGACCATCATTAAAATAATCAGTAAACACAGGACGACACATGAGCTCTCAGGTCAGATCAGCTCTGGTGTAAAGAAGAGCTTCCCCTCCTCCACTAAACACACCACCTCCTCATGACACCACATCAACTTAAAGCTCTGCAGATCATTCAGACTGATATAGAACTTAAAGTATATGGCCAGTTTTGCCTGACCCAAGACAAAATTAATCAGCTGGCTCTTGAATCTGTGGTTTTGTTTATTCTTAAAACCAAGAATAAAAATGTAAAATGAACATTAACATTCTTTAAGATGTGTAAAAGTTGAAAATAACACTGAAGTCTAAAACACTGGTGTTAATCCTCAGGGTTTAAAACAGAAATAAACGAGTTCACAGATAAAATGCATGCAGGAGTCACTGAACGTCAAGCTACTTTTTTAAGTCTGTGGTGGTTTGTTTAGAGCCCTCCACTCCAGCTTTGTCTCATCATTCAGTTTTAACTGCCCGAGCCTCCGATCTGCTGTTTAAGACTTTCACACAGTCTCTGTATAAGACTTTATCCCTGACTGACTCCAGGCTTCCCAACAGTGGACCATCACAGTCAGAGAGGGACAGGTCATTTTAAGGGGGTTGTGTGTGTGTGTGTGTGTGGTGGGGTGTTAAAAAGACAATGAAAATAATTAAAGTTAGTGTTTAAGTCCCTGAAATTAGTTTCCAGAATTATTTTATCATGTTTTTTCTAAACAAACTACTGACCTGTTTACATGAAGGTGAGTATATATAGACAGATGGAGAGATATATGGATGGATAAATGTCAGCGGTGCTCTAGTGTTTCTGTTTACAGCGATGTATGTTATATATGTGAGAGAGAGAGAGAGAGAGAGCGAGAGAGAGAGAGAGAGAGAGAGAGAGAGAGAGAGAGAGAGAGAGAGAGAGAGAGAGAGAGAGAACTGATCTCCAATGCGGTAACGGAAATTTCCCAGAGTTACTGAAGCGACCCGGAGGCCACGCCCCTCTAAACAAACCCCCAGCCAGGCGGTTAGTGATTGGCTGAAGAGAAGGTGTGTCATCGCTCCTCTCACCCGCAGTATAAAAGCTGCTGCTGACTCAGAGCTCCGCCCACTTTTTTGTGAGGCTTTGATTTTGGGTCTTAATTCATTTGCTGGTGAGCAGCTCATGAATATGAAGTAGCTGAGAAACTATAAAGCCCGCAGTCCCGCCTCACCGCCCACTTTCAGCATCCGTCTGATAGCGGAGACACATCCAGAGGCTGAGCTACATCACTGTATTCTCGGTCTAACTTTACGCTCAGGTCGAAGTTGACGCTCGCCATGGCGCTCAGAGGGCCGCTCTCCAGCTTCCTCCGCTCCGCCCTGAACTCCTGTCAGCACCGCTGCTCACATTCTGTGGCTGTTCTGGGAGCCCCGTTTTCCAAAGGACAGGTAAGCTGTAGATGTAAGTTCAGTTTTAATGTTGGCGACTAGCCGAGAGCAGCCACGACCTGATGCTGTTTGTGTATTGACCACAGAAAAGGAGAGGTGTGGAACACGGACCCACAGTCATCAGGGCAGCCGGCCTCATAGACAGACTGGCTAATTTGGGTGAGTAAGCCTGTGTGTGCTGTGTTTTTATTAACGGCGTGGCTAGTCCAGCCTCAGCCTAGCTGTGTGTGATGGAAGACCGAGAGAATGTTACACCAGCCAGCGCTTCAACATCACCGGGGTCACGTGGAGGACAGAAGGACGTGTAGAGTTATCTTCACGTTTTTTACGGAACAGAATAACGTTCAACTCGTTCGTTTCAGATCGTTTTTGTATTTGACATAGTTCGTTTTTAACACGTGCATTCTAAAGTTGTCCCGCCCGTGTTTAACTGCGTCACCGCGTCCTCCCCCGTCTCTAGTGCCATTCTCTTTCTCTCCCTCCCCGCGCGCACTGCTGTCTTACGTAACTAATGCAAGAAATTCAGATCTTTTTAACAGCAGTCGACTTGATCCGGATATATCTGCTCAGCAGGGTGTGACTCTTATAGTACAGTAAAGCTTATTCTAACTCATTAATGTCCTTAAGGGACATGTTCAGCCCTTCACTTACATAGTAGTCCAATAAACAACAGTAGTAACTAGTGGTAGTAAGTTGTAAGCAGTACTTAGTACCATGGTAGTACCATATGTATTGCTAGTCAGGTTTACTTTTAGATAACAAAAAAACATTTTGTCATCCACAAATGTAGGTTATCTGAGCTTAGTACGAGTATAATCTGGTCCTAAACCTCCACAAACTAATAATGCTTTTAAATTAGACTTTAACTTCCTTTACTTTACCGTTAGACAGAAAAATAGGAATTTACCATTTTGCTTCAGATTTTATTTATTTAAATCTCACAATACACGGGAACCTGAAGAAATTTGTCAAATTGATTACATCATCTACAGTCTTCAAAAAATGGTACTTCAGAAAATGGTTCTATATAGAACCATGAACACTCAAATAACCCAAAATGTTATTTCCATGGTGAACGTTTTCTTCATATTGATGAGGAATGTGCTAAAGATGTTTCTAGACGTTTTTGAAAATGGTTCTACGTAGCCCCAAAAGGGTTCTGCTATTATGATGTCAAGCTTATAATAATAGAACACTTTTTGTTGCTATATAGAACCATCTACAACACTTTCCTCATCAATCTGAAGGACCTTTAATCCACGAAAAAGGGTTCTTTGAGTGTTCACGGTTCTATATAGAACCATTTTCTTTACTAAAGAACTTTTGAAGAGCCATCTTTTTTTAAGTGTATAGAAGGTTGTTTTATTTACATAACCAACGGGTTCTTTACATGGTGAAAGGGTTCTTCAGAGGCATCTGTGTAGAACCGTTTAGCACATTCCTCAGTCTGAAGAACCCTTTCACCATGTAAAGAACCCTTTGGGTGCAGATCTAATTCAGTTGTTTGGTCCCAACTAACTACCAAAACAGCTACAGATGTAGGTTATCTGAGTTTATATAACTATCAGGACAAACAATGTAATCTGGTCCTAAACCTCCACAACCTGATCAGGATTTTAAAAGGATATATACATACTTTAAGATGTTCCATTTAAACTGTTCCTTTTAGACAGAAAACTCAGAATTGTACTTGATGGTATTGATGGTAGTTATAGTCCCAGAATCTGATGAAATTTGTCAAATGTATTACATCATATAGTTAAAATGTCACCTAACTCTTGTATTAACTGCAAAAATAGCTACAAATGTAGGTTATCTGAGCTTAGTACCAATATAATCTGGTCCTAAACCTCCACAAACTAAAATTATATTTTAACTTCCTTTACTTTCCTGTTAGACAGAAAATATGAATTTTACTTCAGATTTTATTTATTTAAATCTCACAATATACAATGCGGATAGCGTCAACTAGCATAAAAACTGTTAAAATACAATAAAGTAAGCCATTTACAGTAAGATACAGGTTTGTGATGTATTTAATAATGTTCAGTGTATTAAAAGCACATAGTCTGAAGTTTAGTAATACGGAAGGCAGGTCACTGCTCTTTTCCAGCACAGAAAGATAAAATACAGCCCTTGTCCTTAACTTTCTCAGGGTGGGTAATGTCTCTAGTGGAACACTAACCATGACAGTTTCCAGCTTAATGCCAGGAATGTGCAAGTCACTGTGGTCTCCAAGTCAGCTGGCAAAGGGATAAACATTGCAGCGTGTTCAATGGTGTTATGCAACTCTGTGTTCACCATGTAATCCGATAGTCCAGGCTATCTAAAGCTCTAGTTTTTTTCCACTGAATGTGACCAAGAGACATACATTTAGTCCCTAACAGTACCTCATCAAACTCTTCACCAATTAGCACTACTATACTATGTGATCTCCTCAAATTAAATCTGTAACTAAGGAAAAGTCTTGATTAGAGCCATGCAACATTGCAGACTTCTGCATCCTGAGGGAGCATCTTATCCAACAGAGCGCGGACAAGGACACGAGTCACACCAGACACTACAATTATCTTAATCATATGTCATTTTATACAGATGATGATGATGATATCCTAAAAACCACTGCTTTTAAACACATGCTGAAATTCTCAGAATATTGCAGTGATGTAAGTGGAAAAGGAAAGTTCCCTAAAACAGTACTCACCAGAATGCCTGGTCAACAGCGATAAAGCAATTTCCTTTTCTGATGTTGACATCAGATCTAAGACTTGTCTTGTCTACTCCAATTAGAGCTCCGAAATGATGATTCTAAAATAAGTACTGACCATGATCAGCCCCTCAGTCCTGCCGAGCACTTTAACCAGCTTGTACTTCACTCCATACATGTTCCGAGCCCACTTTTCCATCTGAAAGCAAGACCTGTACTGGCAGTGGGCTCATTTTAATTGCTTAAACAGGGCTGTGGTGTTAATCTATTCCTGTACGCATGCAGTAAGACATGCTGAGGGGAATCATTGGATTGGAATCACATCAGTAATTCAAAACCATCACAGCAACCCCCTCCCTCCAACTCAATCCATTTAACACCACCCAGCATTCTCACACACACACACCCTTTAGAAACATCCATCCATCACACTGTTTACTTCTTTACTGTTACACCCAATTGGATTTGGCAGATAGCAGTTTCCACGCATGAAACCCCTGGTGATAAGAAACCTGGATTTGTTTGGGATGGGGGTGTGTGTGGTGGTCTCCCCCTTCCCACCCCAAACACAAGATCAAGTATCGGCTGCCTTTGCATGCCACACAGAAGGAGTGTGACAGGAATATATGCTTGGTCAGAGTTAGAAGGGAGTGGCCTAGAGGTTGTATTTATTTTTAAATAGCTCAAGTGCACAAATTCTAAACTAAGCATTATGATCACTGATGTATGTCACTGATTTTTTTCTTTTGATCAAGTGCAAGAAAAGGCATTCTCTTATCCATCTCTTCCTGATGGGTTCAGTCATAGTGGTGTGGTCATGGAAAATAAAATGGCTTGACATTTTTACTAATGAGGCCAATTTTCTTTTCCAGAGTATACAGTCCATGATTGTGGAGACTTGAGTTTTCAGCACCTGGAGAAAGATGATCACTTCATGGGCGTTCCCTACCCACGCACAGTTGGACGAGCCAATGAGCTGTTATCGGAGTCGATAAGCGAGGCTGTTGGTGCTGGGCACACCTCAGTCATGCTTGGAGGAGACCACAGGTACATTCTCACCACTTAACATCTTTTACCTCCTGTTGGAACATATTATAGCTCTCACATGAACAAGGTTTTTCCCACTTCTTTAATTTCACCATTTTAATCTGACTGAGTGACAAGTTGAATAGAATTAGTAATGTTTATTAAAGTCAAAAGGATGCCATGTAGTCTGCAGGCCGTTCCCTATTGTTGGTATAATCCTGTCCGGCAATTACTCTTTTTTTTTTTTTTTTTTATATTCAGGATGAGCCTTTTTTAGAAAAATTACATAAAAGGACAGTGCAAATGAAGCTGATGTCTTTGCCTTGCAGTTTGGCTATTGGTTCAGTGGAAGGCCATGCCCAGCAGTGTCCAGACCTTTGTCTCATCTGGGTTGACGCCCATGCAGACATCAACACTCCTTTGACTTCACCTTCTGGAAACCTCCATGGCCAATCTGTTGCGTTCATGCTGAAAGAGCTGCAGGACAAGGTCTGCCACTTGCGTGTATAAGCCTTGAATCTATGCTTAATCCTGATGTTATGTAACAAGTATCATTCACAACACTCAAGCATTCAAACATTTTGGCACTTTACCAGATAGATACATCAGAAAACCACGGTGCTTGGCCCCACCTTTAAAAATGGCCACATGCATATCCATAACTAAGACGCTGTTCAATTAATCGGTCAAAATGTATTTATATAGTGCTTTTTACAACTGACATCACAATTATCTTTATAATCTATCTCAAAAAAAGTCTCTCTTATCTGTTTACCAGAACTTAAGTTTCTGAAAACATTCAAATTTATACTTGTTTGATTTGGTTGCAGATACCAGATGTCCCTGGTTTCTCTTGGTTGAAACCTTTTCTCACGGCAAGAGATCTGGTCTACATTGGCCTGAGAGATGTGGACCCAGGTGAACAGTGAGTAACCTATACTCTTGTTTCAGTCCAGACAATAAAACAACCACACTTAACCCTTTTCAGAGATTCACAGACCCAGAGCACCACATTATGCACTTTTCTGTTCAGACAGATATACTGCAAAACAGACTTCTGACAGCAGAACTAAACACAGATGTATAGTATAGAATAGAGTACATGGGTGTAAAAATGTAAGATAAAGGGCACCTTTGGCCTTCAAATCACAGAATGGAAACACGCCAGACAGCAAGATTATATTCATCACATACCTCTCACCACTTCTGTCTCCCTCAGTGTTATTCTGAAGAACCTGGGAATACAGTACTTCTCTATGCGTGACATTGACAGAATGGGAATTCACAGAGTTATGGAAGTTACGCTGGATCATCTCCTGGGAAGGTATGTATTTAACATAACATCTCATAGAAAACAGGATTTTGCAACTGGGTGTGGCTGACTTTTTTTTTTTATTGAAGTAGTAAAAAAGTTTGGTCTCATTACAGTCTGACCTGAACTGGAGCCCAGTTACATTTCATTTGTGTTCCACAGGAAGCAACGTCCCATCCACCTGAGCTTTGACATTGATGCATTTGATCCATCTCTGGCTCCTGCCACAGGGACTCCGGTCAATGGAGGTCTGACTTACAGAGAGGGCATTTACATCACAGAGCAGATCAGCAATACAGGTTAATATCTAAAATATATATATTTTTAGTACAACCCAAGTACATGATTGTAAAGATTCTGTTGTATATGTTCTATTAATATTGACTTTGGGGATTACATAGTTTTATTTTTATATATTCAAATAATTTTCACAGGCTTGCTGTCTGCGATGGATGTGGTTGAGGTGAACCCCTTGTTGGGAGCGAGCCCTGAGGCAGTAGAGGCTACCGCTAGCTTGGCAGTGGATGTTATCGCCTCATCTCTGGGACAGACGCGTGAGGGTTCACATGTAACCCTGCAGGAGATTCCTGCACCCAAAGTGGACACAGAACAACTCCGACTGTAGAGCAACAATCAGCCACTTGAGGACTTTGTTGGGGGTGGGCGGGGGTGATGGGGACAACTTGGCATTCCAAAGTTTAAAGAAACATTTGCACAGAACTGAAGATGGGAACTACGGTGCACAGAATTAACATCTCTTAAACCACAAAGCGGACTGCCTGAGTGAAGCACAAGACCCTGCAAATAAGGAACTTGTCACCCTCTGCAATAAATGTATTAGAAATGTAGCAAAAACCTGAAAGTGCTGGCACATTAGCCAATAGCAGGGATGTACCTATGCCAGAATAAGTGTCAGTAATTTTGTTTAATGGAAATTGATCTGTAGGTTAACCTGAGAGGCTCAAGAATGAGTGCATGCATAACATATCAACAAATATCTAGGTGATACATGAAATTTTGTATATATTGACACATGATTAGCAGCAGATAACCAGTTGGTACATCCCTTCTAACAGCTGCTGTTATGCAGTTGGGTTTTCATGGCAAAAACTGCATGGTCCTCTAATGTATGTGAGAATATTTAATGACTGACTCGAGAGGAAAACGTCATGTCTAAGTGTTTTATTAATGTGGCAAGTCTACTGCAACATTGTGTTGAACTGGAAGAACTGTCCGAATAATTTTACACAGGACATGTTTGCACTTTTGGACCATACATGGTTTGAATGTATTTCAATTAGTGTTGTAATTTTTTTTACACCATAGATTTTATGCGAGACATGTTTACCTTAACGTAGTTGTAGTATAAATCTTAGAAGTATTTTTTTTCCCTTTTCTTAAAAAATACTTTCTTTGCAATGGCAAGCCTCCACTACATACTATAACAGTTCACTTTTAGTCTCTTTTTATCTGTTCAATTCTTTTTAGCAATGTTTCTTTTGAAACAGTTGCAGTTTGTTTTGGAAACTACTTTTGATTTAATAAAAGGCTGAACCACTGTTACTTTGATGGGTTTAATTCTGTACCTGAGACTGCCAAATGCCAGCGGAAAAAGATGTTTGTTCAACACTGCCATCACTGTTCTAGAACATTGAAGAACAGACACATAACATGTTATGAACAGTGCATCATAGGTAAACACAGTCTGTCTCGGCATGCTAACCTACCACACCCATCTCTGTCATGGTATCAGCGCTGATACCATGACAGACAGTTCATGGATGATGCTGGGTCAGTGTTACTCTAGGTCAGGGTCAACCGAGTAATTTCATAACAGGTGTTCCTCACATTCTGCTCCCAGGGGTATTTAAGTCTTCTTATCTGTCAAAACAAACACATGTGCACACGCTCAGGAGTACACTGCCTTACACTTATGTAAACCATCCATGTTTTCCTCTTTGGTAGTCTTAACACAGTTTCTAAAAAACCACAAATTCCATCAACAGTTTTGTTTAATACTACATTCATAATTCCTTTGAAAAGTAAATACAATAAGTTTGTTAAATAGCTCAGGTTTAAAAATCACTAAACAAAAGGTCAGTTATATTGCTGCATTGACTAAGCTATTAAATTAGCCAGGTACAAAAAGTCAGACATTTTGGTGAAGTCCATTTACCCCACATCCATTCTATCTTTATTGACCCTTGTTAATCCACCTTTGTGGCCTTCAATCTGCCTTCCAAAAGACACCGAATGAGTGCAAACCTCCAGACATTGGCACAACAAATGCATCTTCTTCCGCAATGATGCTACTACATTGGACAGTGTGGACAGACAGCAGATCTAGCTCGAGAGTCTAGAGTACAGTCCTCATATCGCAAAAGCAGTCCCCCATTTTTTTACCAATGGATGCAGAAAAAGTTAACATCTCAGTCCTTCACACATGCAGGTGACCCAGTGTCATCACTGCCCATCACACCGAGCATGAGCCCAGGCTGCAGACAGCCAACTGTAACTGTATACTGCTCAGTAAAGACAGAGGACAATGTTCCATCCTGCATTTTCAGAGAGAGAGAGATCAATAGATAGAGAAAGAAAAGAGACAAAGAAAGAGAAACTGCGTTGACCAATCATCTCTGAAGCTGCCTAGTGCCGAAAGAATTTGAGATAGACCACAGCTCCCAGTATGGCTAACTCCATAATGATGATGACTCCCAGCAGTAGCTTATTGGTCATCAGCCTGTGCAGAGCGAGAAAGAGGAAGTCATTTACACACAAATTAATATGTACATGTGTACTGATCCCACACACAGTGGTAGAAAGAGATGTTCCGTTAGCTCACCGTCGAGACATGGCTCGCAGGATCTTCCTGCTGCGGGTCAGGTTCTCTCCTGTGTTCACAAGCTGAGAGAAGTCAAAGAAAGTAGATTAAGAAAATGATATGCAGGCACAGGACAAGCTGAATGCTAATCTCAGATTCACACAGGTCTCATATTCTCTGCTATTTCAGTAGCTCCATCATTCCCTGCTTTAGATTTAATAATCTTAAATATTTTAATAAAAATAGTTTAATACTAGTATTACAAGTAAATGTTTATATAGTTATTAATATTTTAATATAATTGACTATTATTAATCGTAGTATTTACGTCTCAAAATAACAGTAATAATAAATTGTCCTGTGTATTTTTACTACTACTAACAACAGCAACCACAACAACCAAAATAAGTTGTAGCAGTAGTCTTCTTCAGTCCTCTTGTCATTTCTCACCCGGTCTCTGGTTCGGTCCAGTTGCTCTCTCTGCTCCCCTAGCTCCTCTATGATGTCCGTGCCGATTTGGTCAGTCTCTGCAGCAATACGGTGGCTGCGTTCAATGCTCTGCGAGGCGTTATTCAGAGACTCTGTACCCTGAATCAGCAAAGCCCGCTGAGCCTGCACCTGAGTCTGAACACACAGTCCAAACAGAGTAATGAGAAGCACAGTCACAACATCACTCACCTCCATTCAATTCACTATTTATTGAGAATGATCCAATAACATATGTCTGAGAGTGCAAAAGTATGTGAAATTTTAGGGTAAGGGAGGTGAAATTTGAGACAGATGTTGTCAATCACTGAGATGACAATCAGGTGTGAGTGGGTGCCCTGATTTATTTATAGAACAAGAAACTAGTGAAAGCTTCATCTTCACAACACGTTTGTGAAAATGTATCACGGCACAAGCAAAAAAGATTTGAGAAGAACAGGTTTTGGTGCTCGTCAGGCAGGAAAAATGTTACAAAACCATCTCTAAAGGGTTTGGACTCACCAAATCCACAGTAAAACAGATTGTGTACAAACAAGAAAATCCAAGAACATTACTCCTCTCCTCGGGAGTGCTTGACTAACAAAGATCACTTTAAAAGTGTAATAGTCCGTGAAGTCACAAAGTAACCCACCATCAGGACAACACTGAACAATGGTGTGCGTTGCTGCTCTTCAAAAAGAACATTGCTGCCCATCTGCAGTTTGCTGAGAATCACAAGATCAAGCCAGAAGGCTATTGAAACAATGGTTTGTGGATGGATGAGACCAAAATAAAACTTTTCGGTTTAATTGAGAAGCGTTATGTTTGCAGAAAGGGATACACTGCATTCCTGCATAAGGACCTTATCCTACCTTTATAAAACAAGGGTGGTAGTATAATGGTTTGGGTCTGTTTTGCTGCATCCAGGCCAGGACAGCTTGCCATCATTGATGAAACAATTAATTCTAAATCTCAACAGCAAATTCTACAGGAACGTGTTAGGACATCTCTATGTGAGCTGAATCGCAAGAGCATCTAGGTAATAAGCTCACAAGTCATTCTCCCAAATGTTACCTCGCCAGGGAAAACCGGGTCAAAGTCCATTTTTTTCAAATATGAGTTATTGGCATATTTGTAAAGAGTGCTGTTAAAGGAAGCCTCACACAAAGTTTCAGCGGATTATCTCACACACTTTCAGAGATAGAGCATCCTGAGACACAGCATAGTAACACTCAACTCAGTTTATTTGTGTCACAACACATTAATAGACCAGAAACGCTTAAAAATTAATCAAAATAAATCCAAATATAGCAGAAATGAAGACTAAAAGACGACGCTGGCTAACATCGCTCCGTTTACATTAGCTGAAGACCTCTGACCTGCTCACGCTTGGTGGATGGATACATGAGCTCAATCACATTTCTACAGTGAAGAGAAGTAGTTCAGGAGCTGAATGACACCCAACAAGCTTGTGTACCTCCGCGGTAGAATTAGTTCTACATCCGGATTCGAGGGGGTCACAGAAACACGTTTTTCAGGTAAAATTTGCAAATTCACTGAATGACTTACAACTTTTTGGTTGTAATTTAATTGTAATTTGGTTGTTTAATTTTTTGTTTTTGATCACAATTTGTACTAGGATAGATATCTGAGACTATTATCTTTCATTTACAGCAATAAAACCGAGTGGCTAAGTTTTGTTGCTAATGTGAGTGACAGGCTGAACGACACCATATCTCAATAAGTTAACCAGCGACTTTGGCCTGGTTTTCCCTGGCGGGTCACAAATAATGGTCAAAGAAGAAAAAAGTTCTTGTTGGATTCCTCTAAGCCGAAGTGCAGCACTGATCAACAATTACTGATCAACACTTACTGGCAACTTGCAGGTGTCAAAGGTTTACATACTTTTGCCCTCATAGACATGTGATATTACAGCATTTTCATCAGTATATAAATGATCATGTCTATTAAATGTGTCTCATTTGATTGATTTTAATCTCTTTACTTTTAGGACTTATATCTGATCATGTTTTATGTCAAATTGATGCAGAAATATAGAAAATTCCAAAGGAATGAAACCATGAAGCACCGCTGTAAGTTTACTGTAAAAAAAATGAAGCAAACTGCACACATCACTACGTGTATTTATTGCTTAACATCTTCCTGTAACCACCATGTACCAGGTTACCAATCCTGTACAAACATCACTAGCTTACTTCATCACAGTCTTTCATGCCGTCATTAGTGAGCTGACCTGAAGTTGACCCAATTTTCTTCAGGAGCATGACTGCTGAGTGACTGCACTATACAGTATTAGTGTCACTCTGAAGCATTAGTCATGAAAACACAAGAGTAACAGTACTGTTGTTAATATCAGTGTAATATGTACTGTTGGTCACTACTGGACACACAGTACATAGACATAGTAGAATTGAATTATGGCACACAAACATTCATTACCCAAGTATAAAAGCAACACCTTCATTCATTTGATCTAAAGTGACCAAGTGTCCATCGTATTACGCTAATGTTTGCACACTTCTCAGAAATTTTCCTTTTAGGACAGCCTGGGGCTATTCAGTCAGATACAAGCTAGTGCTGACCCATCTCAGCATGCTGGTTCAAGCTTCTCATTCCTAGATGACCTAGAACTCCATACCTGTTCCAGAAGGCACACTGCCCCAGCACACCTGATCCAACTGATCAATTAGTTAACATATCTTTAGTGAGTTAAAGTGGGGGTGTCAGAGTAGGGGAAACACAAAGTGTGCTGGCCAGTGGGCCACGGCTGAGGACAACAGGTCTAGAAGACTGATATGTTTACCATATTTAAAAATATTTAACTTATTAGCTTTTACTCAGCTCATTTCTGTATTTTTTCTTGTTGTCTTGGAATGTAATGAAATCTTTTTTAAAATACTTTATTTAAATGACTCTCTTTGACATTGCATTTTTAAATGTGCCAGAAACAATTTCATGTTTCCTTTATTGTATTTTTTTACATTTCTTGAATTTTTGTGAAGCACAGGTATCATTTACATTTACAGCACTGAGCAGACCTCTTATCCAGAGTGACTTACAATATTAATGATGTTACAGAGGTAGACAAATGGGTATTAGCCAGGGTGAGGAATCCATTTTACCGTACATTTGATTGCGTATCCCCTCTGGTCCTTAAATATATTTTGCCTGATTACGTAATGTGTACTCACACTGTGGTCGTTCTGAGCTGCAAAGAGACCTTGTCTGCTGTCTCCAGGTCTGCTGGAGAAGCCCAGACCTGAGTCAGATGTGCGCAGGTCACGCTGAAGCTTGGCCAGGTCCCTGCGGTACAGCCTTATTTTGGTGGACATTGGGTTCCTGAAGGATGCTGGAGCACCAAACAACTCTTGTTCCATCCCCTGCAGCTGAATAACAATACAAAAGACTAGTCTGAAAGGACTTCATGGCCAAACACGGGTGCACTAATGGCACAAATAACATAACACAAATTTCATAAATAATAATAGATATCCTGTGATTATCAAGTGACATCACTTTTAATCTCCAAAACAGTTCAGGATATTACTTTTATTAGAACTGGATGTTACACGGATTTCTCAGTCATTTAATATCAACTATAGTTTTTTTCATGGATACATTTTTTATTTACAATATCATAGTGTCCTACTAATCTAACCTAATAATCTAAAATTATACAGCTTACTAATGCATCTCCAAAAATGACCATCATGACAAAGTTAATTTGTGTTTACAGTAAAATCTTTAAAGCAGTCATGTCATATTTATTACATGTAAATTTGATTTACATAAATGATTTTTAATCATTTAGATTTAGATTAATTTATAACTTAAAAATAAATATTCTAATAATTTGATTATTCTAAAATTCTGGATTTTTTATTTTATAAAATTACAGCTTTTTTTTATTTTTTATTAAAATGCCAATTACCATTACAATATTCGCATATTAGAGATGCATTAATATTATGATTATTTAATACATTTTCAAGCAAATTTGTTTCATTTTATTGAAAATATTGATTCAAAATTTCTGGTCTGAACTCTGCTGTACAGCACTTCAACCATCAGCTTCATCAAAGCTAATGATTATTTACATACAGTAACTGCAGAGAATTACATAACATGATAAAAAGGCCACAATCTGAGCTCTCACTAAAAGCCTGTACACTGTTTACAGATTCATGATCCGCTGGTGCCCCCTGGTGTGTAAAGAATTATTTTCAGTGATTAAATGATGATACTTTCATTGGTAATGAATACGATCACACTCAAAGAAATGGTTTATAAAAGTCTATCACAGCAAATGACAGCCTTAATGTAACTACCATTTGAATTTGGTTATTGCTTCCCATGTCTTAATCACTGCTTTTTACAGAGTAACTTTGCTTTAATTTTTATAAAGAATTTTAACAGAGATATTAAAGATTTAAACAATGTCATGAAAGCAACGATGAGAAAAAGCTCTTGACTTATTAGATATAACACAGTCACAACATTCTCAGTGTAATTCTGCATGTACATTACCACCCAAAAGACTCTGCTCACCCAGAACTTTCAGTGACAACACATTTATTTCAGAAATCATTTTTGAGACTTTGATATAATCCACAAGATGCTGCTGGTCCTGATGCACAATCTTCTGTGATAGAAGGATGAGGCAGGACAGTGTCACTGCTCAGTTTTGGTGCCTACCACAAGTTGTTGATAGTGTGTTTATAGGCTTTATTACGGTCATGTTGCACAAGGCGTCATGAGACATAGGAACATGGTGGATACATCTCAATAAATAAATACTTTTTAACATTAGAACATGTGTTTAAAACTACAACAGATGTAATTACATAACCATCATAGCACATAATGCTATCTCAAAGCACATATCTACCATTTTCCTACATCCCACAATAAAGATTATAAAGTCACTGTGGACACTGAGTGAGACACAGAAACTGAATTACAAAAACAGTGACATCCTTCTACCACCGAAGACTAGCTATCTGAAGCAGTACCATTTTTGTACATTGTCATGGTTTTGAAAAAGTTAGAAGAAAGAACTTTCATCCAAACAATTATGTGTTATGAAAAATGTTTAATTTACTGAGTCAGCTTTAACTTTGAGAAGTTATAATGTGTAAATCTAATCTGCAGTCATTAACAGTACTGTTAGAACTGTAAAGTCACAACAAGGCAATAAAATATCAATAAAAATACAGGTGCCATAAATTTTGCTAACTTACTACTTCTTCTGCCTCCCCAAGCCGTTCATCAAACACTCTCACCAACTTCTTTTTCTCCTCTAAGGAAAGAGAGCAAGAGCTTTTTTACATGAAAGTAAATCAAAATGTTTCAAAATGACATCTAGCTTCAGTGCACAGATCCAGTTATCATAGCATGTACATTTTCTGTCTTTAATCTGCATTGAGGATGTAATTGTGTATTTTTACCCCAGCATGACAACAATAATGTTTGAGGGCCTCAAGTAGCTCAGCGGGCTAAGGCGCCGACACTATGACCACAGGATTTCGAGTTTGAATCCGCTCCCGCCCGCAGTACTCGCGCGAGTTGAGTTGAGTTTGTCCTCCAGTGTGTGTGGGATGCTCAAGCAGTCTCTTTCAGAGACAGAAGGAAGGAGCGGATGTTGCTGGATTGGTTCTGGGTTGGATGTAAGATCCGAAGATATTGAGAAAATACCCGGAGTTACTGCTCGCTCCGTAGCTCCACCCTAGTACTGCCCCTGATCCTCACATCAATCTGATTAACTATACAGAGATTAAAACTTACTTAAATAATGTACTGATAGAGAAAAAAATGACTGAGCAGATCCAGCATCATACAGAACAGTCTTTTCTCTCCTTAACAATGAGCATTTTTACATGAAACCAGATACATATATAACACACCCTGAGCTGCTGATGAGATCAGTGTTACTGCACATCTCACAGACGGTAAGTTACTCACATAAACAAATTAATCACATCTAACAACACAGGATGATGACTACATTAATAAAACACTAAGCCAGCACAACACAACTGCATAAAATAACCGATATGAACAATTTATAACTGTTTTAACACCGTTACAACCCGCAAGTGCTTCTGGGTGATGACGTCACCATCGATATGGCCAATCAAATCTAATATTTAAAATTATGGGCTAATAAATAATTATTAGTGCAGAGAGAGCCCGTCTCTCTCTCTCTCTCAAAGCATGCACGCCTTTGTATGTGTGTGTGTGTGTGTGTGTGTGTGAGAGAGAGAGAGAGGGAGAGAAAGCCCGCGCACGTTTGTTTGTGTGTGTGTGTGTGGGCAGGGAGACTGAACATCTGTTCACGTGACGCTCCGCCAGTGTTTTGACTTCCTTACTAACTGTTTAGCTGCATGATTCTCATCATTTTCTAGACTATTTATTAATTTGTGGGATTTTTCGACATTTACGTCTCGTCCCGCGACGACTAGACTAACTGACCGACCGCTCCCGCAAGAGACGATTAATTGTTGTCCCGCGCCGCAAGATATTGTAACGGGTCCCGCGGTAATGCAGGCCTCTACCACAGAGAGCAAAAATTGGCCGTGCTCTCTCTGGGCAGGTAGATGGCGCCCTCACTCTCCCCATCACTCTAACATTGCAATATCAGCTGACTCAGGCGTCTACTGATTGGTCCATTCGAAACTAGAGACTAGTGCTGGGTGATAAAACAATATCGATTTTTTTCATGATAAGTTTTCCCACAATGACGATGATAAGCCAGGACAATAGAATTCGATATGCATTAATGTTCCTTTCCATTTCACATCCAAACAGCTTGACAGTGAGTTCTGACGTAATACTGCTGCTCCTCCTCACCAGGCGGAGTGTGATTGGGGAGAGCGTAGTGGGGCGGGGCAAGAGAGCGCAAGGTTGCTGTGTGCTCGTCTGTTTGTGTGAGGAGAAGGAGGAGGGCTCGCTGTGTGTGTGTCAGCCAGAGTGCTAGCTAGCATTAGCATATTAGCTTGGTTCTCTAGCCTGTTATTTTGGAGGGGCTGCGGCTGACAGCAATCACTGTAAGATTCAACAATAAAGCGACAACTGTAAACGTCTTTCTCGTCCATCCTTTCAACGCGTCCAGCAAGATGCTACAATATTATGTTCTGGCAATAAACAATTTAATATTTTAAATAGTTTCATGTATTTAATCTGATGTTTTTAGAAAGATGTTGTTTAAAACTATGACAGTGTTAGATAATTTAATATTGTGATAATTATCAAGATTGATCAATATACAAAAATTTATCGTGATAAAAGTTTTGGTCATATCGCCCAGCTCTACTAGAGACCCTGCGCTTTCCTCCGAGCGGGTTGGCTCCCCAGTGACAGGGTATCAGCAGTTGTTTGAAAAGAGGTGCTGACTGTATCACACACAGTGGAGGAGGCATGTGCATGTCTTCACCCTCCCAGAGTCAGGGACAGTGCAGTGACAGGGAGAGCCAGTAATGGGTTGGGTTAATTGGTGACTACCACATTGAGAAAGGGAGAAAATTCAGTAAAAATTTTAAAAATAAATATTTGAGACTATATAAGGAACTCAAAAGGTGAAAAGGTGACAATGAGTCCAAGTTTAAAATGTAAAAAGATATAAAAGTGTACTTTTTCAGCATTAGAGAGAGAGAGAGAGTGCGAGACAGAAAGTGAGAGAAAAAGAGTGTGGGGGGGGATTGAGATCACACTTGAGTGTTCCCTCCCCTACTTTAACTCCATCAAATTGTGCAGATTATATGCAAATCAAACAGAAAACTATTGGATATGTATGAATACGTCAATGAGACAAGTTAACATCTTGTTGTTCCAACATCTTGTCTCATAACACAGAAATCACATCCTGATAATCAGCAGAGCCTAACAAGTATAAACAATTCTGAGAACTTGCGTCATTGTGACCCAGCTGTAGAGGGTCCATACTTTATGATCACAAATCTCCGTAAATTATTAATTGGGTAAGTTAGAAAAATAACTTTACAAAACAGTTCTTAATAATTACAGTATTTATATACAGTCTGTGAATATTATGAACATTGTTTATTGTGTATTTTCTGTAAATAACATGCACGTTATCTGTATATTAGTACATAAATAAAGAGACAGCAACAACCAGAAACAATTTCCTTTTGTGTAACAATATACTTGGCTAATAAATCTGATTAGATTATGATTAAGCTCTTTGAGGAGCTGTATCAGCAGAGTTAAAACAGGAAAACATGCAACAGCAGTACAGGTGGACTACAGGACTGAGGATGAAAAAACTACATTATTCAACATCTGAAAAAAGCACTAAAACAGCCAATAAAGCAGAATAAAATGCACTAGATCTGTAGTTAATGCAGTAAATAACAGAAAAGTGGGATTTGCTCAACCAGAGTGAAAAGCCTTTAAATTAAAAAGCTAATCTAAGCTTATCTAAGCAGACTAAAAGTTAAGAAAACACACCTGACTAAAACTTGGTACATGAGTCTGAACCTCAAAGGAGTTGCTGTACACTGCCTCTCTACACTGAGCATATGAACAAACTACTTGCTTTGTGAAAGAAGTGCCACCTAGTGATTATTGTACATCAGTAACAACTTCATTTTCAAAGATGTCAGAGATGCGACTTAAACACAGAGCACATAGTAGGTGATCACTGTGATCAAACGAGCGGCTCTCAGTGCATCTAGGTATTAGTACAAGCCGGATTCCAAAAACGTTGGGACACTAAAATTGTGAATAAAAACTCAATGCAATGATGTGGAGATGGCAGATGTCAATATTTTATTCGTAATAGAACATAGATGACAGATCAAAAGTTTAATCTGAGTAAATGTAACATTTTAAAGGAGAAATATGTTGATTCAAAATTTCAGTGTCAACAAATCCCAAAAAAGTTGGGACAAGTAGCAATAAGTGGCTGGAAAAAGGAAATTGAGCATATAACGAACAGCTGGAAGACCAATTAACACTAATTAGGTCAATTGACAACATGATTGGGTATAAAAAGAGCTTCTCAGAGTGTCAGTGTCTCTCTGAAGCCAAGATGGTAAGAGGATCACCAGTTCCACCATTGTTGCGCAGAAAGATAGTGCAGCAATACCGGAATGGTGTTACCCAGCATAAAATAGCAAAGACTTTTAAGTTATTATCATCAACCGTGCATAACATCATCAAAAGATTCAGAGAATCTGGAACAATCACTGTGCGTAAGGGTCAAGGCCGTAAAACTCTACTGGATGCTTGTGATCTCCGGGCCCTTAAACGTCACTGCACCTCAAACAGGAATGCCACTGTCAAGGAAATAACAGAATGGGCTCAGGAATACTTCCAGAAAGCATTGTCAGTGAACACAATCCACCGTGCCATCCGCCGTTGCCAGCTGAAACTCTACAGTGCAAAGAGGAAGCCACTTCTAAGCAAGCTCAGACGTTTGCACTGGGCCAGGGATCTTTTAAAATGGAGTGTGGCGAAATGGAAGACTGTTCTGTGGTCAGATGAGTCACAATTTGAAGTTCTTTATGGAAGACTGGGACGCCATGTCATCCGGACCAGAGAGGACAAGGATAACCCAAGTTGTTATCAACGCTCCGTTCAGAAGCCTGCATCACTGATGGTATGGGGTTGCAGGAGTGCTTGTGGCATGGGCAGCTTGCATGTCTGGAAAGGCACCATTAATGCAGAGAACTATGTTCAGGTTCTAGAACAACATATGCTTCCATCTAGACGTCATCTCTTTCAGGAAAGACCCTGCATTTTTCAACAAGATAATGCCAGACCACATTCTGCAGCAATCACATCATCATGGCTACATAGGAGAAGGATCCGGGTACTAAAACGGCCAGCCTGCAGTCCAGATCTTTCACCTATAGAGAACATTTGGCGCATCATAAAGAGGAAGGTGAGACAAAGAAGGCCCAAGACGACTGAACAGTTAGAGGCCTGTATTAGACATGAATGGGAGAGCATTCCTATTTCTAAACTTGAGAAACTGGTCTCCTCTGTCCCCAGACGTCTGTTGAGTGTTGTAAGAAGAAAGGGGGATGCCACACAGTGGTAAAAATGGCCTTGTCCCAACTTTTTTGGGATTTGTTGACACCATGAAATTTTGAAACAAAGTTTTTCTCTTAAAATGATACATTCTCTCAGTTTAAACTTTTGATCTGTGATTTGTGTTCTATTCTGAATAAAATATTAGATGTTGGCACCTCCACATCATTGCATTCAGTTTTTATTCACAATTTGTTTAGTGTCCCAACCTTTTTGGAATCCGGTTTGTAGATCAAAGAGAGATCTCCCCAAAAACCGGCTGATTCCAATCACCAGCTTATAAATCAGTGCATCTACAGTAATAAACACAACATGTAAATTAGAAATGAAATGTGAAGGACTAAAAGGAAGTGAGGAAAAGTAGATTATTGTTCTAAAAAAAAAAAAAATACTCATTTGGAAGGACAAGTAAAAATCCTTAAACAAGGACTCAAAAGTGAGCTTCTTATTCAGATGTCTCTACCTTAAACAGTGCTGCAGATACATTTAGGAAGCTGAATGGAAAAATGACTTCAGATTAAGATGCTTACAAATAAAAGTTAAAGCTAGAGTAAGTGATTTTGTTGATGTTAGTATGGCTAACTTACTGTATTTAACATCCCTCCTTCTAAGCCACTCTTCTAATACACACATGTTCAAGGCTTAACTACTCGTACAGACAGAGTTGAACAGTGTGTATACAACACTATCCCACTACTTCACCTTTCATTCATAGTGTTTATGAAAACAGTTGTCATATACAGTCTATGGTCTCATTCACATGTAAGAAAATATCTAACATTATTACAACACAGACATAATTTATCATTTACACACATTACATATGATAAACACTGCTAGATAGCTGGATTACAAGTTTATTAAAAGCAGTTAGCTATGTTAGCTAAATGAAATCTTCACGACAAATAAATCCCTCCATACTCAAGTCAGGTGATTACCTACAAAGCAGAAATAAACAGAAACATTTGATCACCTTTCTGTTTAATCAATGGTGTTATAACTTTGCGTGTAGGTCGAATAACGTAGGTCAGAAGTCGGGCAAGCCTATAAGCCAACCAATCACTTCATTCGGTCCGAGTGATATGATTGGACGGGTTTTTACTGAACTCTCGTTCTTTATGTCCTCAATACTTGATTTACTGACCATTACCAGACTATAAATAAAAAACAGTGTCTGTAAGACAAATCACATTCTTTAACTTTAGTTTAGTTATACTAGGACAATACAAATCAAACACGCTATGTGACACTGAACTGAGAGACATTTTCATCCCATTTATGAACAGATGTGTCATTTAAAGAAGTGTTTATGTGCGGATTAAATGATATTTACCTCCTTGACTTCGCAGCGCTCGTTCAGGAATCAGTTTCAGTTCATCGTGTAAAGATTTAAAAATCTCATGAAGTTTCTCAAACTCCTCCGACGACATTTCGTCGTTTTACAAACCACAGTTAACACAGTCAATAAATCTGTTATAAAAGCAATACGCTAAGCTGTTATAAACGCGATTATTTGGCTAAAACAAATAAAAATCTCGGTTGTGGTGCAACACCAGCTTCCATAACAAATGAAATATTTCCTTGTTCCTCTTAGGGCCTCGTGATAGTAGGTGGCCTGAATTTATGCCATAAAAATAAACCAGTCAACTCATACTCACGACGTAAAAGAAAACATTTTAATACGTGTACTATGACAAACATGTTAATAAATATTTTTATTTTATTTCATAAAGCACAATAATTATATGATGTAAACAGAATCGTGCAAAATTATTATCTCAGGCAATTCTCAGGGACTTTATAAAGCAATGCATTGTGGTAAATGTAGTTTTTTGTGAAAGCAGGTCAAAACAGCCGTTTACAGGACAAATATATGATTTTGTAGAAATGCAGAAATACATGACATAATGGTGACATGTTTTTGTTTAAAATACCATTTGATAATTTCAAACTAAATGTCCCAAAACTAATTAAATACTTTATTTTCATTAATACCTGCAAAACAATTGCACTTAAATATAAGCAGATTAGTGTATGGATGAAACGTTCAATGTTTTTACCTTCAGTAATTAAATTGTAACAGCAATAAACTAATTAAAGTTTTGGGAAGAAAACTACAATCCAAAAAACTACAATCCCATGATGCAATGCTGCTACTGTGTGTGGGAGTACCAAAGCTAAACAGCTTCACATACACGAACCAGCAGCCTCACGGTTTGAGAGACGTTTGTGTTTAAGGAGACATTTGAGATCGTGTCGTCTGATCGTGATGATGATGCTTGTTGTCGTTGTGTCAGGATTTGGAGTCGTGGCTCTGATACTAAGACTGCTGTCCTCCCACATCAGGTAGGACATCATCTGGATCATCAGCTGTGGGGAATGTGTTTAACCCCATGATACATATGCAGATAACATAAGATATATACTCTACTGAGGGTATCAAACATTACACTGATACATGGGAAATAAAGACTATTTAAAAAATAAAGACTCGTATAGTCACTGAAAATTAATTATTTGGGTTTTAATTTAATGTGTAAACCGGATAAGAGCAAACGTCAAATAAAGAGCAAAATGTCACATAAATAACTTGTGTCTTAATGTGTTTCTGCACATTTACTTCCACTGAGTGAGCTGATGTGGTTCAGTTCATATGGTTGAATGGTGCATGACCACTATAGTAACCGCCTCCGCTGAACATGATCAGCTTAGATAACCGACCAATAGACTAGAACAAGATCTCTTTGTGGGCGGGACTAATTATACATGCGAGCAAAGACCCTGCCTGGTTGGCTGCATCAGTTGCATATGGTAATTTTGTGTGGGTCGTACCACCAGCAGACGGGTGGTGAATATGACACTAAAATTCTAAAATAATTACATTGTTGTTACTTAAATGAAATAATGACACCTGAAATGTGAAGGATGCTTTACAAAAGTAATGTTTTCCCATTTTGAACTGCATTTGATAAATGTAAAATAACTTAAATTACTCTTTGCATTGCCGAGCTTTCAGAATCAGATTTTTTGTCCAACTATGTTGGAATTTATTTCCAGCCACGTGTGTCTCCATAGTATTATATAGAAATATACATGTAATGTACATATACAGACAATACACAATGTACAGTAAACAATATACATAGTATACACAGACTGTACAGGGTCAAGTAATACAGACAATATGCGTAGAATTACAGAATACACAATATTTAAGCAGGCATAGACATTAAATTAGACATGTAATGTACATGGTAGTGCAAACAACAGCAGTGTACAGCAAGGGAATGAATTATAGTGTACAGTGGTAGGATGAATGTATTAACTGTCAGGGAAAACCAGGAAAAGCTATGGACTAGCAGATGATATTGGTGGACAGCTGTTTATGAGGGTGATGGTCTGAGGGTACAAACTGTTCCTGTGCCTTGACGTCTTACCATACAAGTATCTGTAGTGCCTGCCGGTGGGGAGAAATTGAAAAAGTTGTCACCCTGGGTGCAAGGAATACTTGAACACATATTGCATCACCAAGATAACTATGTTCTAAATCTCTATGTGTGTGTGTAGGAAATTTGCAGCAGGTAGAGTGTGTCTCTCCACAGCACGTCTGGATGGAAAGACAGCACTGATTACAGGAGCAAACAGCGGGATTGGGAAGGAGACAGCACTGGACCTGGCCTCACGGGGTGAGGGCGTACTTATGAAAACACTTCACTTTGTATGAATGAATAGTTCAGGAGAATGAGAGTATTAAATACCTCTGGAGGCAAAAACTCTGTGAGATTCTGTCCTAGAAACAAAACTAAACATACCTCAGAAACTTTAAAGGGTCTACGTTTCAAGTATATATAGGTTGATTCAAAATATACAGTTGTGCTTGAAAGTTTGTGAACCCTTTATTATTTTCTATATTTCTACATGAATATGACCTAAAACATAAGATTTTAGTCCTAAAAGTAGAAAAGAGAATATATATACTTGGTTATATTATATATATTATATATATACTTGGTTATTTATTTATTGAGGAAAATGATCCAGTATGACATATTTGTGAGCAGCAAATGTATGTGAATCTTTGCTTTCAGTATCTGGTGTGACACCCCCCCCCCCTTAAACATTACTGGTAAATTTTCTATAACCATTCTTTGGTAGAACAACTTGTGTGTTTAGGGTTGTTGTCTTGCTACATGACCCACCTTCTCTTGAGATTCAGTTCATGGACAGATATTCTGACATTTTCTTTAGAATTCTCTGATATAATTCAGAATTCATTGTTCCATCAATGATGGCAAGCTGTCCTGGCCCAGATACAGCAAAACAGGCCCAAACCTGATACTACCACCACTATGTTTCACAGATGAGATAAGGTTCTTATGCTGGAATGCAGTGTTTTCCTTTCTCCAAACATAACACTTTTCATTTAAACAAAAAGTTGCTTAGAAGTTACACTGGGGTTCTTTGTGACCTCACTGACTATTACACGCCTTGTTCTTGGAGTGATCTTTGTTGGTCGACACTCCTGAGGAGGTAACAATGCCCTTGAATTTCCTCCATTTGTACACAATCTGTCTGACTGTGGATTGGTGGAGTCCAAACTCTTTAGAGATGGTTTTGTAACCTTTTCCAGCCTGATGAGCATCAACAACTCCTTTTCTGAAGTCCTCAGAAATCTCCTTTGTGTCATGATACACTTCCACAAACATGTGTTGTGAAGAGCAGACTTTGATAGATCCCTGTTCTTTAAATAAAACAGGGTGCCCACTCACACCTGATTGTCATCCCATTGATTGAAAACTCCTGCCTTTAATTTCACCTTCAAATTAACTGCTAATCCTAGAGGTTCACATACTTTTGTCTCTCACAAATATGTCATATTGGATCATTTCCTTCAATAAATAAATGACCAAGTGTAATATTTTTGTCTCATTTGTTTAACTGGGTTCTCTTTATCTACTTTTAGGACTTTTGTGAAAATCTGATGATGTTTTAGCTCATATTTTATGCAGAAATATAGAAAATTGTAACAGGTTCACAAACTTTCAAGCACCACTGTATTTTTAGATTCTTGTGAGAAAAGTATAAATAACAAGAGGCACATTTTTCACCACGAGTCAAGAGTGGAAGATTTTTTGTTCTGCCCATTGATGCAATCTGCCATTCATATGATAACAATATGGTAATTCCAGACACGCCAGTGGAGGATTAGCAGCTGAGAAATGTGTGGAACACCCATTTGGCCACTATAAACAACAAGCACTCAACTGAGTGTTCACAAAAATTCACATAAATATGCAATGTAGCAATGAGTGACTCAGTAAAACACAGTGACACCCCACAGTTGTTAAGCTTTAGGAATAAAACCTAATAAAATAACCTAATAAATCCACATACAATGTCTAAGAACTGTAAGGAGCAGTGTGTAATCAACACCTTTGTTTATTCAGTTCTGAGCTGAAAAGTCTTGGTTAGAAATGTTTAGAGTGTGCTTTCACAGTATATCGGCACATCTGAAAACAGGTTTTTGGAAAGTCTAAGTTTAGAGCAGATTTAATCAAAATATAGATTTATGACACTCTTCTTGTTTTGACCCTGTTGTTGCTGAGTTTGTGCTGAACAAAAGCCTGTATACAGGGGTGGTCGTAGCCTGTTTGGTGCCCTGGGCAAACAACCCCTCTGGCGACTGAACAACCCCCCTTGACTGAAGATCTAGGAGCAGAAGAATAATTAGTTCTACTAATTATCGATTCTGTTTACTACTCATCAGATTTGTTTGTACATAAACCAGCTAATAAAAACGAAAGAATGAATATTAAGACCAATGAGTGTGTGTTTATACACAGGTGCACGGGTGATCCTTGCCTGTCGAGATGTTGAGAAAGGTGAGGAAGTGGCAGCAGAGATCTGCCGGCGGGTGGGCGGGGCTAAGGTGGAAGTTCGAGAGCTGGACCTTGCAGATACCTGCTCAATCCGAGCTTTTGCACAAAGATTCCTCAGAGGTAAACAACAACAGAATGGAAAACATCTACAAAATAAGAAAACAGGATTCCCTTCAGTCTTATATACTGACATCCCCATTAGAGTAGATTACCTTTTCTTGAGACAGTAGTCAAATCAAATCAAATCAAATTTATTTATAAAGTGCTTTTTACAACTGATGTCACAAAGCAGCTTTACAGGGTTAGTAATAACCAACACCAAATCATTAATCCCTAATCCCCAGTGAGCAAGCCAGTGAATTTAATTCTTGAACTCAGGTTTGATCTTCAGGTACCTTTTTTAGTTTTCAAGAGTGTAAGTTGTACATTCAGGTTTCATGGTGTAATGTGCAACATTCAACACTTATCCATACATACATATACAGTGAGGAAAATAAGTATTTGAACACCCTGCAAATTTTCAAGTTCTCCCACCCTCCCACCAATCATGGAGGGGTCTGAAATGTTCATCTCAGGTGCATGTCCACTGTGAGAGACATAATCTAAAAGAAAAAATCCAGAAATCACAATGTATGATTTTTTAA
>BRDA01002766.1:354-50533 GCA_036984385.1 Crenuchus spilurus | reverse complement strand
TAAGATGAACATTTCAGACCCCTCCATGATTTCTAAGTGGGAGAACTTGCAAATTCGCAGAGTGTTCAAATACTTATTTTCCTCACTGTATGTATATATAGAGAGTTACAACGGTTACCATCAGTAACCATATCAAATCCATTTCCAGCACCACTGGGCAGTCAGGGTCACAGTACCAGACAGAACAGAAGAAAATCAACAAAATCAAAACAAAACACAAAATCAACACAAAATAATGTGTGCATATTTATATATGTTTCATTAAGCGAGATGGGATGTACTTGGCAGGCCCTAATGGAGCTCTCTGTTCTGTTACCGTGCTCAGTGTGGGTCGGACAGTTGACTCCAGGTGCTGAACTATTTCCTGAAGTAGTCTAGGGCCCTGGCTTAGCTGGTTCCGGTCCATTGGAGCCTTCAGACAGCGAGCAAACTTCTCTCTGGCCCAACTGAGACAGCCAACCTTCAAACATGCCATCCCCCATGCATGCCACACACCGCTTGGATCCAGACCACTTTTAGTGGACACCTTGTGAGAAGAGTAGAGAAAGATGATTAAAAAAAATCTAATCTACCTTTTAACTTTAAACGTTTTTTTTTTTTTTTGTATGAGGTCTTTTTAATCACTTCTACAGTCTCTTCATATGCTTCTCAAACTCCCTGAGCAAGGCCGAGGCACAGACATCATGAGAAAATGACTGACACATGTAGCAACACATTTTCACATTCAGTTCATTCAAGGTCAAGATTTAATTTCCTGTAACATTTTTAAAATTAAAATATTTTAATTACAGTCCTCAAATAAAAGGTTTACAATTCCCGTTGCACCGTTTTATACAGAAGAAGTCAACGTACAGTTTGTACATTCAGACAAAACATTAAAGGTAAATGTAAAGAAAGTATAGGATCTGAAAAGTCCATAAGGCATTTGAGCGTGAATTAAAGTGGCATGTAAAAGTTTGAGAGCCTGTTAAAATCCCAGGTTTTAGTGTTTTGCCAAAATCATGTGGAGAAAACACAGAATGACACAAAAAAGTATTATGGTCTGGTGAAACCAAAGTCTGGCCATAAGCCAAGACTGTGCATCAGTGAAGCATGGTGGAGGCAGCATTTTGCCTTGGGGCTGTTTTTCTGCAGCAGGAACTGGGGCTTTAGTAAACATGGAGGGAGTCATCAACAGTTCCAAATTTTAGTCAACCTTCAGTCTTCTGATAAAAAAGCTAAAAATGAAGAGGAATTTAACCTTTCAGCACAGCAACACCCCAATGCAAACCTCCACATCAAACAAACCATCAAAAGTTTTGGAGCCAAGCCAGAGCTCAAACCTGAACCCATCTGAAAATCTATGGGTGGACCTGAAGAGAGATGTACACAGGAGCTGCCCTCACATTCTGGCACATTTGGAGCACTTTTTTTGGAAGGAAGAATGAGCAAATATTGTCTAGTCAAAATGTGTCCTGCTGATAAAGTCTTACCAATAAACCCGGAATGATGTCACAAATTCAAAGGGCACTTTGACAAAGTATTAGTTTAAGGGTGTCCATTTTTATGCAACCAAAAAATTTTAATTCTTTATTTTTTCCAGTTTATTTTTCAATACAATTTTAAAGATTACAGGTCACATTAAAGGTGAAAAAAGTTCTGAAATTCTGGTTTGATTATCTAAATAAAAAACCTGGCATTTTAACACTTTACACTTTAGAATGCCACTGTACATCCAGCTCAAGCTCCTCACCTCCACCGCCAGCTGATAGTACTCAGCCTCCAGTAGTTGGTTCCTCAGTCGTGTTACTGCTGCAGTCTCCAAAATGTCATCCAAAGATGGGATATACTTGTAGTTTGCACTGACCAGGATCTTCAGGACATCCACCTTACTGATGTAGCTATAGAGACAAATAAACAGAGGAACAGACAGCACACATGCTGTAAAATAAACAATCCAGTCAGTATTGTATATTCAAAAATGAGAAAAAAAATCCTGGCTTCACAAAAACAAGTTAAAGGATCATGAAAGTGTATATCTTATACATATATAGTTTCTACTGTCCTCCAACAAACGTTGACTTTTGGATACACTAATGACATATCACATTTCTGTTACACATTTTTTATATTTTACAGATGAGTGATGAAATTACCTAGTCTGGTCTCACCTTCCACCATTCATCTGTCTCCCTTCTGAACTCCTCCTTCACACCTTCCATACTCCTCTCTAACAGCTTCTTCACACCTTTCCCTCTACCCAGTCTGGTAATATTTCCCCACTGGATCCCATACCATCCACACACCTCCTGTCCATCTTTCCAGACCTAGTACCTTTCATTTCTTCTATCATAAACAGTTCTCTGTCATCAGGTCACTTTCCATCGGCATTCAAAACTGCTAGGGTGGTTCCCATCCTGAAGAAGCCATTTTTGGATAGCTCTGATGTCAGCAACTACAGACTGGTATCACTCTTGTCTTTTCTCTCAAAAATTCTTGAACATGCTGTCTATAACCAACAATCGGTCTTTCTCTCCCAGAACCAACTCCAGGACCCCTACGAGTCTGCCTTCAAACCTGCACACTCGACTGAAACGGCCCTGATAGCTGCGACAGAAAAACGCAAGACGGCTACATCTGCCGGACTGTTGTCGGTTCTTATCCTCCTTGACCTCTCTGCAGCCTTTGACACGGTCAACCATGAGATCCTCCTGTCAATACTCTCTAACCTCGGGATCACTAGCTCTGCGTTTAAGTTATTTAGAAGGTCGATCCTACCAGATAACATGGAGTGGGTCCACATCCGCTCCATGCAGGCTCTCTACTGGTGTCCCACAAGGCTCAGTGCTGGGTCCCCTTCTTTTCTTACTTCACACTCATTCTCTTGGTCAAGCAATTTCTTCTCATGGATTCTCGTACCACTGTTATGCTGATGACACTCAACTGATGCTTTCCTTCCCTCCTTATGATACTCAGGTATCAAGCCGGATTTCATCATGTTTGGCAGCCACATGGATGACAACCCACCAACTGAAGCTCAACCCTAGCAAGACTGAGCTTCTATTAATTCCTGGAATGACTGGTCTGAATCTTGAACTTCCTGTCCTGTTTGAGAACTCCTTCATCATGCCATCTCAAGAAGCAAGAATCCTTGGGGTGATTCTTGATGACCAGCTATCATTTTCTACTCACATCGCAAATGTGGCACAATCGTGCAGGTTCCTCCTCTTCAACATTCGACGGATCTGACCCCTTTTTGACCCAGGACGCTACCCAGGTGCTTGTCCAGTCTTGTCATCTCAAGACTTGACTACTGCAACTCTCTCCTGACTGGTCTTCCTCTAAAAGCCATCAGACCCCTGCAGTTGATCCAAAATGCAGCTGCTCGACTGGTCTTCAATCAACCCAAGTTCTCTCACGTCACTCCTCTGCTGCGTTCACTTCACTGGCTTCCTGTAGCTGCCCACATCAGATTCAAAACCCTGACGCTCGCTTAGAAAGCAAGTAATGGACTAGCCCCTCTCTATCTAAATGCAATGGTCAAGTCTCGAGTTGCACCTCGATCCCTTAGAGCTTCCAGTACAGCTTGGCTTGACCCACCATCCTTCAAGACATGGCTGAAACTAACATCAAGACTGTTCTCTGTCCTTGCACCGAAGTTGTGGAATGAACTCCCACTGGCTGTTCGGACAGCAGAGTCCCTCACTGTCTTCAAACGCAGACTGAAGACCCATCTCTTTATGGAGCACTTAAGTCAGGACTAGTTTAAATCTCTTGTTGCAATGCGTTGCTATGCTCATATTGTGGATAACTGTGTATCTTTCCTTCCTTCCAAGGTATTAGTAATGGCTAGTAATGTCTAACGATGTCTAGCAGAGATAATTCTCTTATGGAAACAAAGAACTGTTGTACGTCGCTCTGGATAAGAGCGTCTGCCAAATACTGTAAATGTAATATATTTTGCCATTCATGTCTCCACCCTCAACTCCCCTTCACTCATTCCAAATCTCCTTAAACTCCACCCCTTTACTCACCTTCAATCCAACCAACCACCTATTAAAACCTAGATCCCTCCCCCATAAGTAACTTTATTTAAACCCTGAAGAAAATGTGTTCTTTGGATTGGTGATCGACTCATGGCCAAGCTTTGTCCGTGCAAAATTCTCTGTATGCACGTGTATAAACTATGACTCTAAAAGATACAATACCCTTTATGTTGAACTTCAAACAATCAGTACAGTAAACAAACTCCCAAACTGTTTATAAATGACTCCATAGTTGTGTTAATGGAAAGAATGTCTGACCTGTCACAGAGGGCCAGATCCTGGTTGCGACCCGCTCTAACAAACATCAGCTTAGCACTGAACATCAACTGCTGCATCACATCCGTCAGCAGACGAGCGTCCACCTCAGGGTTGGTCAATTTACGTGAAATTGAGCGGCAGTGACCAATCAGCTGGTGGCCACATGCCGCATGGTCACTGTGGAGGGTCAGGATGGACACACAAAGGGAAGCACTGGGAGCCTGACAGAGAAACAACAACAAATGCAGACAAAGGGTGACACAGGGATCAGATTTTTTCACTCAATGTGCTCATAATGTCAGTAATGTATTAAAATAGAGAGCATGCTTGGCTAGATGGGAGGCAGAACCAGACCTGCTCATAGTAGAATTCACTCTGTAGCTGCTGGTTTTCTGCTGGGTTTGGGCTGAGCCGATACTGCTTCTGTGGAACCTCAGGGAGACTGAGAACACCATCCAGAACCACATCAGCCGAGACAGGACTACCAGCTACTGGAGAGAAAACATTATCAATCTTCTATTACTAGACACAGTGAAAGCACTGCTAGTACATGATAATACTGAATTAATGTAAATGGAGTAATACCTTCAGCCTCCTCCAGCTCTTCATCTGAGCTGCAGTAAGAGAAACATGTAAGTAAATGTAAGAAAAGATTGTGTTTTCAATTTGTTTCAAAACAATTTCATGCCGAAACAAATTCCCAATAAATTTTGATGGATTCTGCTTTGATGGTTTTGAATTTCCCCACTGTGGAACTAATAAAAGGATGATCTTATCTTGACATACACATAACTCAGTCACAATCCATCTACAGTATCAAAACAGCAATATCTTGCATAAGCCTGTTCTGCATGCTTGAGAAATCTGGGCAAGTCATGAGTAATTCACAAGTGTGTGTTGTTTGTGTGCATGAAGTATTTCTATTATCTGCTGTTAAAGGAATGGTTCACTCTAAAACCACACTTACACAATTTTACATTAATACTGATAAAGATATAACTCGAGATGTTTTGAGTCCAGATTTTGCTGTTTTAGTTTAGAACTGGAGCTGCAGAACCCCGAGTGGCTCAGCAGCCTAAGACGCTGACACAATGACCAGTGGATTGCGAGTTCTTTTTCCGGTCATGTTGTTTGCCATCAACAGCCGGGACCCAAGGGAGTAAAAACTGGCCGTGCTTTCTCTGAGCAGGTAGATGGAGCTCTCTCTCCCTATCACTCACACATTGCAATGTCTGCTAGCTCAGGCGTCTACTGATTGGTCCATTAGAGGCTGGTTCTCCAGTGACGGTGTATCAAGCAGTAGTTCAAAAAAAGGTGGTGGCTGTATCACACGCAGCAGAGGACGCGTGTGCATGTCTTCACCCTACTAGAGTCAGGGACAGTGTAAAGTGATGGAGAGAGTCACTAATGGGTTGGGTTAATTAGTGACTACCACACTGGGAAAGGGAGAAAATTGGCAAAAAAATAAAAAATAAAATAAAAAATAAAAAAAGAACTGGAGCTGCAAGGCTAATGTTGCTAAGAAAGACTAGAACCCAACAGTCACCTAAATAATTGAATCGTCTGTGAGACTTTAAGACCCGCCTGCAATTTGAGAGATTTGGTGATAGATTTTGACAGAAACTAGGTTATCAAGAGATGTTTGAAGTCTAGTGCATGTAAGCCTCTGAACTTAAGTTCTAAACTAATTAAGTTAAATTTGAACTCCAAACATGTGTTTGCAGACTTGCAGACTGCATCTGGGCAAAGCGGAAAGTTATATAAAGACAATTTCTGGGAAACCATTCCTTTAAGATATTTATGAACATCATTTTCACTTCCAGAGACAGTTCACTATTCTGTTGTGTTATTATGCTTTATGTCATCTGCTGCACATAATTGTGAACATTTAAATTTTTTTTTTATTTAATATTAATTAATATTTGAATATCCACTATTAAAATTAGACTGTCATATACTAATGACTGTGCTGCAGTCCTTGTACGTATAAATAATGAAGCAATCACTCAATATTATAGTAGATTTTCCACAAATTCATAAAGACAAATGTTAAAATGTCATCAAACATTTTTTGTTTATCATTATTGCCTTTGAATGTTTAAGGTTTTTACTGACAAAACATTGGCAAAAAAGATGTACTGAACATATGGATCATTATTACTGCATGTTCATATTTTATAATGCATCATATGGTGCCCCATAAAAAATGAATTCTGTGGAAAAAGTTCATTGTTCATAATTTAATTCAGAAAGGCAAACTGTCATATTTTTGTATTCATTACATCCATCAAATCCATCCATTATCTTCCACTTAATCCTAAACAGGGTCGTAGTGAGTCCCCTGCCAATTCCCCAGGTGCAGGGCTGCATTAAACGCTATCCTAGCTAAGCCCAGGACAGGGTTATTCATTACAGGTAGTGATATTTCAAGGCTTTAATTGTTGATCAGCATAACTTATAGCTCATGACAACCACAAATCCAGAATCTCAAATTGTTAGAATATTAAATTACTAAACAGAATATTAAATAAGGGGCTGGCACGGTGGCTTAGTGGTTAGCACGTTCGCCTCTCAGCGCTGAGGTCTTGGGTTTGAGTCTGCATCTGAGCGGACTTTCCATGTTTCCTCGTGTCTGCGTGCGTTTCCTCCGGGGACTCCGGTTTCCTCCCACAGTCCAAAAACATGGGGATCAGGTGAATTGGGTAATCTAAATTGTCCGTAGGTATGAATGTGTGTATGTGTGTGTGTGTGTCTGTGTGTCACCCAGCAATGGATTGGCGCCCTGTCCTGGGCTTGGTTGATTAATGTAATGCCCTGCCCTGCGCCCGGTGAGGGGGTGTGGGACTAACCGCGACCCTGATAAGGAATAAGCGGGTGTGATAATGAATGAATATTAAATAAAATTAGAGATTGTGTAAATGATTATTCATACAGTATCAATATTAAAACAAAAATAAGCTTAATAAAATGTCACTGTGATGTTAGAAATATATGACATTTAACTTTTTGGAAATAAATTATGAACAAGTGAACGTATACAATATTCTAAGGTTTAGAGATGCACTAATACACTGATGCCCATTTTATTATATCCAACATAAAGTCAGTCAAACCTTATTTCTTATTGTATATTTATCTATAGAATAAATCTACAGGTATCATTTTTTAGGAATTTGGTAGTTCAGACCATGCCTTCAGTATATTCTGTAGTGGAAGAAGAGACTGTATGACCAAGAGAGAGGAGAATTCTGAGAATTTGAGGTGGAGATGTGGGTGGCTTCTACTTTAAGTTACAAGGTTCACTCCCATCCATTGGTGAACAGAAATAGGACTGATGCAAAAACGCTGAAATAGGACTGAGGCAAAAATATGAAAAACTATAGGTATTAGATCAGGAAGAGGATAAAAAATGTCAAAGTTTAAACGTTTTATGAAGAATTCTTAAAATGTTATCCAGTTATGCCATCAAGTTTTATAAAATGTGTGAGCACTTTTCAGAGCTGACCTACAGTGCCACATCAAAAATTACAATATTGTGAAAAAGTTCATTGCTATTCATAATTTAAGTCAACAAGGTAAAAGGTCATAGTATAAATTCATTACATGTAAAGTGACATTTCAAGTCTTACAGTACCAACATTACAGCAAAAACAAGCTTGAAATTTGTCACTTTAAGTGTAATGAATACAATCTATAACAGTTTTTTTTATTAAATTATGAACAAAAATGAACCTTTTAACAATATGCTAATTTTTGGAGATGCATCAGTTCACATACATACATGTTTTAGTGTGTATCTATGCTTACTCTGGATGAAAAAAGTTGTAGCACTGGTCACACACTCTGACAGCCTCCTCACAGCCCTCTACCACCATCTTCCTGGTGGAACAGGCATGGCACACCAGCCTGCCACATCGCCTGCAGTGATGCCGACGGTTAAACTGAAGCACAAAGACAAAGGAAATAATGACATAATGCTCTTTTGTAAAATAAAGGTATTAAAAACAAAGAAAACTGATGATTCACACAGACAAAACAAAACCACAGCAATGTCCTCTCTGCCTCACCATGGTGAACCGCTCTCTCTGGCAGACCATGCAGATATGCTTCTGGTGGTCAGGTATCCAGTCTTTGCGTTCTGGAGTCTTATCAGGGGGTGTAAAAAGAGTGGCCGAGGAACGGGACCTCCTTCCAGTGGAGCCTCTGTCAAGGGCAGCATTGGAAGGGGTGTGCATGGGAGTACTGCCTGCAAAGAGTATCAATATCTCAGCTTTGGTACACAAATTGGCATCATAACTGACCTGTAAATTATAAGCAAATGTTTTGCTCATGCTCATTTGCTGTGTCTGACCTGCTGAAGGTGGTGGTGTGTGGGTGGGAGAAGAGGAAGAGTTCTCCTGGGTTGGACACTGCAGCATATCCTGCAGACTAATCACAGAGTCTGGAAACACAAAAAGATAAAATCTAATTAATTACAAACTGTGCAGTTGTACACTGTCCTGAACATTAATGGATGTTGGTAATAAGTGTTTCTCTCAGTATAAACTCTCACCAGTATAATAATAACAAATACAACCCACATGGAACTGGTTGCACTGAGCATGCATTAACTGTGCCAGTGGGGCTAGAGCCTTAGGCACCACTAAGTCAGATGCAGATCTATGGTTATGAGGTTACATATATAATAGGTCTATGAAGCAAATTTGGAGGGTGGGTCTGGGACACATATTTAAATGATACAGAGCAAAAACTAAAATTTCTACTTTGCATGATCATCCATCCAAGGCTAAAATCAAACCAAAACAAAAGTTTACCATAGACTCAGTGATGTCATTGTTAAAGCAACCATTTATCTTGTTAATATGATTAAATACTGAGCTCTGCTTAGGTAACGCTGTCACTCACTTATATGAGTGCAGTTGTGTTCAGTAAGCACTTATTATTGATTCATTTAATCAGAAGAACTTGAGTAAAATCTTGACTTATACATGACCTTTCAGTTTTATTAGACAACACTCTATACTTGTCAAAGTAATGCATCACTGAGAGACTGAGGTATTAATGGAGAAGTGTAGATAAATTATATTCATTTAAATAACATGGTCACATGATAAAAACAATAGCGTTGCATGACTGCAACTAATATATGACACTTTTTAATCTGATGACACTTTTCCAGCCTTATTGCTATAAAAATATAGCTGTTTTAAATTTTTTTTAATCTAGAATTAGTTTAACATGGTATGAAAGCTTTGTGATGCTGCACTCACCGCTGCGTGACCTTTCTCGTGGGGCATATGGGAAGTCGAGGGCCTTGCATGCGTACTCAGCCAACAGTGTGTCGATGTGTTGGTTGGTGATACCAGCCTCTTGAGCAGGTAGGAGGTTTCGGAGAGTAGAAACAGCAGCTGAAGCCCAGTCTACCTTCAGGTTCATAAGCAGCTGCTCCAGCATAAGCAGAGGATCTGCCAGCAGCTGGAAATATTCCTGCCGAGAACCTTCTGGAAGTGTCAGCAACACCTGAATCAGCCAAAAGATGTGCAATGAGAATCTTTAGAACTCTTGAGACCATTAAGAGTATCTCATATGGATTGTACCATGCCATGTAGGTTGAATGTGCAAAAAAAAACACTCCACTCAAACAATTACACACAAAAAGACCAAACACACTAAGATTTAATCTCATGTAGGTTAGTATCAATCAGGCTGCTGTAAACATGCACGCACATACCTTCGATCCCAGGTGAAGGGCATGTATGTGACATCTACGTGCTGGGGTCATACGACTCTGAAAGTGCAGTGTGAGGTAATCGGACAAGAAGTGACAAGCAGCCAATCCAGGTCTTCGATCCAGAGCACGTTCACTGACCTCCAGACCCAGTGAGTCAGAGAGGCTTTCAAGGAGCTGTGATAGGAAACAGGAGAAAGTAAAGTAAAGGTAAATAAAATAATACAATATAAACAAAAACAGTAAATTGAACTTTTAAACAAATGCAATTTGGTAAGTAATGTTTAATTGCTGACACAGCAATCCTTAGAACATGTAACCCTCAGATGACTTACATACATGTAAACAGTTGGGGGCAGACATAACCTGGTGATTAGGGACCCAGTCTTGTGCTCACCGGTTCAATTTCCTGGCAGGACATGATTGAAGAAGTACTGAGAAAGGCAATAAACCCCCAACTGCTACCCGGGCAATGTGGGTATGGGCTAGTTTGGGCACATGTGCTCACTGCCCCTTAGTGTGTTCTATAATGTGTGTGTGTGTGTTTCACTGCATGGATGGATTAAATGTGGAGGTAAAATTCCGTTACGTGCAAGCACACTGGTTAATGATTGTGCACTTTCACAGACCCCTACCTGAAATGCTTCTTCTGTGCAGCCCTTCTCCAGCAGATAAAGTAGGTGTTCTGTCTGAAGCTGGAGTCTAGATTGCTCTGAGACAGGATACAGCTGAATCCACTGAGCACACAGCTCAAACTCCTGATAACACAAAACACACATAACCCCATTTGAACACTGAGGTTATTATCTGAGTTGACTATGCTAATTATGGGTAGACTACTAATCAGGGAATGGACAATACAGATAATGATCAGTAGTAATCAAGGACACCAATAATCAATATTTAGGACTCATGTTATAGTTCTAGTGTGAAAATGTACAAGGATGCAAGAATCCCAACTTAAATGAACATAGTTTAATATTAGAACATTATAAAAAGTGCTCTGAGCTTTAGACAGATGTATAAGCACTGAAAAGCCATGTGGTACACATTTCTACCAATGAAATAGTGAAGACGCATTTTGCCAGAATAAAATTCAGGTGCAGATTCTGGAAAAATGCCAAATATCTGCTCAGATTATCACACAGGGCCCTTGATGCTAACATGCATTTATCACAGTCATGTATCATATGGACCCTAGAGAGAACAAGGCAAACCTGACATGCAAAAATGTTAGGTAGTTTCACATGTAAAACTTAAAAAGGTAAAAATAATTATTATTTAGGATGTAAAATGCACAATCTGTAATACATTCTGCTAGTTTAAATTGCTGATACGAAAGCTTGACCAGTAAATGCAGCAGTTTGGAATATAACCTGTTAATATAGAATTATAGAACTTTAAAATTCTACTGGACCCAGAAACTGTTTGAGCTACACTGGTATGTTAAATTTTGGACAGCCCAGATAAAATTACACATTCTTTTTTTAGTAAAAAAAAAACCCATATGCCCATATGATTTATTTAAGACACTGGAAAAAATGTTAAATGTTCAAAATAAGAAATTGATCCATGCTTTTGCATTTTCTTGACTTGACCACTGCAATGTATTGTTCATAGGACTTACTGCCAGTACAACTAACAAATGCAGCAGCAAGAATATTAACACAAACTAGAAAACAAGATAATATTAGACCAGTTTTAAGATCACTCCTTTGGCTGCCTGTTACTTTAGGACTGATTTTAAAATTTTACTTCTAGTTTTAAAATCTCTTAAAGCACCTTCATACATTTCTCTGTGCCTGGTAGATTCTGATCCAAAACATGTTCTAAGATCATCTAGTGCAGCCTTCTCTGTATTCCATACATGAAATTTAAAAAAGGGAGAGGCAGCTTTTGTTTTTATACATCAAAGATCTGAATGCTTTACCAATAAACAACCATCAGACTTCTTCTGTCAGTACTTTTAAAAACAATTAAAAACATATTTCTTTACTTTAGCTTTTAGATTGTCTCCTTTGTTTTTTTTTTACTCTAATACTTTTACTTAGTTTTCCTGGTTTTATTTATATTTTATCTTGTGCATGTACATTTTTTTATAAATATATTCTTTTTAGGCGGCACGGTGGCTGAGTGGTTAGCACGTTCGCCTCTCAGCGCTGGGGTCTTGGGTTCGATTCCCCATCTGAGCGGAGTTTCCATGTTCTCCCCGTGTCTGCGTGGGTTTCCTCTGGGGTCTCCGGTTTCCTCCCACAGTCCAAAAAAACATGGAGGTCAGGTAAATTGGGTACTCTAAAATTGTCCGTGTGTGTGTGTGTGTGTGTGTGTCACCCAGCGATGGACTGGCGCCCTGTCCTGGGCTTAGTTGAATGCGCCCAGTGAGGGGGTAGGGGACTAACCGCGACCCTGATAAGGATTAAGCGGGTGTGATAATGAATGAATATTCTTTTTACTACCATTGTTTCCACTTGTTGCATTATATTATTTGTTTAATTTTGATGATCTCTTTTCCCCTCTGCGTAGTTTTTACTTTGTGAAGCACTTTGAGCTGCTTTTTAATTAGTGAAAGTTGCTATATAAGATATAATAATATTATTATTATTATTATTATTATTATTATTATTAATGTGTTAATCTTTGCACAGGCCACATTTTGTTCAATATACTAAATTCATTAAACAAACAGCAATTATTAATTAAAATGTGCAGAAGTGGTTAAAACGCTGACACTATGACCAGAGGATCATGAGTTTGAATCTCGGTCATGCTGTTTGCCATCGACAGCTGGGGCCTGAGAGAGCAAATATTGGCCGTGCTCTCTCTGGGCAGGTAGATGGCACTCTCTCATCATCACTTTCACAACACAATATCTGCTGGCTCAGGCGTCTATTGATTGGTCCATCAAAGCTGGGGATCCTGCACTTTCCTCCGAGCGCTTCAGCTGTAGTTTGAAAAGAGGCGGTGGCCACATCAGAGGACACTTGTGCTTGTCTTCACCCTCTTAGAGTCAGAGACATTGCAAAGTGATGGGGAGAGCCCCTAGCAAATGGGTGGGTTAATTGGCTACTACATTGGGAGCGTGAAAAATGGGCAAATACTGGAAATTAAATTATAAATTAAAAAAAACAGCACAAGGGTGTAGACTTATTGTGTTGACGATGTGTTAATCTATTTTCAAACCAACACATCACGTCATTTGACCAGAGGTAAAGTTGCATAAAAGACATTCAAGTGCGATTGTCCATGAGGCTGCATGTTCAGGGTTGTGTTCTATGTATCTTTTTGCAAAATGTTCCTAATAAAATATAATTTTCAGACGTTAAAAGTATTTATATGATGAAAACACAGAAAAGATGGCAGCAAAAAACTGCAATAGTGACTGACCCTAGTCTGCAACAAGAGGGACAGCATGGACTCAGGGTTCTTCCTTGACTCCTCCCGTAACTCCTGCCATGTGCGCCATTCCAATATAGGCTGAAGGTTCAGCATCTGCACAATACCCATACACAAAAATATCATCAGTGGGTCTGTCACAACAACTTAGCTTTGTTACTCATAAGAATGAAAAGCAAATAAAAACATTAATTAGACAAAAAAGAAAAGACATTTTCAGTTCTTTAAAGTACAACTTTTGACAAATAAACAGATGTACCTGCAGATAATTCAGCACTTTGAAAACAGTCTTCCACAAATCACCCTACTCGGTTCACAATTCAACTTAAATATTCAAGGAATCTTGTTCAATCTTGATGAAGGCCAAAAACCACTTCTAAATAGACAAACCCTCAGATGTCACAAAAATGAAATGGGCTCAGGAATACTTTGGAAAATGTTTAACAGCAATCGCAGCTGCCTGCACAGACACAAGTTAAGGCTTTTTGTTATGCAATGCAGAAGCCATACATGAGCAAGGACCATCTAGCCATTATCAGCATCAGGTCCAAAAGCCAGTGTTTGTCATGGTGTCAGTGTCCATGGCATGGGTAACTGGCACATCTGTGGGGGTGTCATTTATGCAGTAATGTACAAAGGTATCAATTTTTGGCACATCCCTGCATTTTCCAGCAGAACACCACCAAACCATATTCATTCTGCATTACAGGTGTGCGAATGCTTAATTAGAAAGTACACGTGCTTGACTAGCCAGCATACAGTCCTGACCTATCTCTGATTGACAAAGTGTGGCAACGAACAATTACACAACTGATGAAATGCATAACGGAAGAATGAGGGAAAGTTCTGCTACCTAACCTTAAATAACCTTGTGTCTTCAGAGCACTGGTGCCTAATACATCATAGAAATGATGGTGTTACACAGTGATAAACACTCATCTATCCCATATGTTTGAGCATATTACAGCTAGCAATTTGAAATTAATACATATCTAAAGAAAATAAATAAATTCAGCTTTCTTGGAACTGGGGTTATACAACAAATAATGATATTAATTATCTGCAAATCAAACACCAGATATTAATGTCAGCCATGGAAACACCTCTACCAAACATGCACATGCTATAACTGAAGCTTGTATGAATGTGTACTGCAAATGCAGGTTCAGACCTTCTGGTACATGTCAAGCTCATGTTTTTTCTGTCGGAGCTGCAGTGTCAGTGCATCATTCATGTTGGAGTCACTGAGGCAGAACTGCAGCAGATCCAGGCAGCTCTGTAGAGGCCAGCGCTCCAAACCCTGTAGGACCACACGACCACGGAGCTCCCAGTCCTTCACTCGAAACAGCTGCTGCCTGCCATACTCTCCTACACACATACATTAGATCTTAACACACATTTTCAAATGGCTTTACTTTCTGTGCAGTCAAAACACAAAAAGTTATAACGAAAACAAGAAAAGTGTACTGGGCAAAACTTTTTTTTTTTCTCTATACTGATTTTTCTGCTGTATACTCAGGCTCTGCTGAATTTAACTGCAAGTGTGATGCAAGTTAACAACTGCTGCATTCAGCTTGACCTGAATTGGGAAGTCTGAGCTTAAAATGACATTTTCTGTACATGTGAGCCTCAAAGTGGGGATGTCTCCATGAAAGCATGCATTATTAGCATGTTATGAGTGAAAATGTTAATGATTATAAATGCACTTACACTTCCAAAACAGAAAACATTATTATTAGATTTAACCACTTATGTTGTAAGTATTTAGATTGATTCAAAGCAAATCTAATTGCTTCTACAATCTCATTAAAACATGGAGAAGTAATAATTCTTTACCATTGACATATTTCTTTTCCTAGTCAGAAATTCAAAGTTATGAGCTTTGTAAACAGGTCTGCTCATCAGTCTGTTACAGTGGGCACATTCTGCCACGTTCAACATTATGAATTATGAATAAAATGACCACAAAACAGTGCATAACATGTTAGTTCTGACCAGGCATAGTCGGACTGTTACTATATCTGATGTTATTACATCTTACATTTATCATTACACTAAATACAAGTTCATGATAACAATGGCTGCTTTAGACTGGTATGTTGTTAATAACATCTAACAATATTTGGGGCTTCTTTCCTTTGCCTTTCTCTACTTTCTAAAACTGTTAGGCAAAAGCAGTAGAACAGCCGAGGCTGTGTGTTAACATGAATAACGTCACAGCTCTAAGTGGTTTATGGCCATGATGCTTACACTTTACCACTCAACCCTGAATAAACTGACTTTTAGACATGGTCAGTCTTACCATCCAGTGCAGTGCATGCTAGCAGTCTGTCTTGTAGAGCCCCCTGCTGGCTGTCACTCTTAGTGTAGAGCTCCAACAGAGCCAGGGCCCTGTTCAGATCACTTCCATTCAGAGCCTGCTGGAAGGCTTCGGCTGCCAGTGCCTGTCCTGTTCCACCTTGAAGCCCAGAGAACAGGATCCCTACAACCGCTTTACCACACAGAGCTGACCCCAGTCCATCATCCCCTTCCAGCACAGCACCCAGAACGGGCCCAGCCATGTCCCAGAGGTAAGCCCTCAGGATAGGAAAGTCCCTGAGCAAAGCATCAGCCTCTCTAGAGATCTGCTCTACGTCCAGCGCTGCCTCTTTACGGCCCCCACTCCGAAAATACGAGGGCAGAACCGGCCAACCTGACGAGGCAGCCCGAGTCACCTCACCCCGGCTGGCACAGAGACATGCCAGAACAGCCACGAGTGGAGAGCAGGACTTCAGAAAGGAGAGAGCAGACGGAGTAAGAAAAAAGGTGGAGGATGAAGATGAAGATGAAGGAGAGGGAGGGGAGACAGAAGAACTTGTAGAGGCAGCTGTTTCTGCAGAAATGTCAGATTCTGTGCTGGGCTCCGAGGTTGAGGCAGGGTTGGAGAGGTCAAGAGCTGGTGCATGGTCTTGAGTGTGCTGCTGGAGGATAGAGGCAATGCTGGCTGGGCAGAAAGCTCCTCCACTGAACCCTGCAGCTTTTGGGGAGCAAGGGTCCCACAGAGGGAGAGTCTCACAGCAGCGCTGCACTATGACCTGCTGAACACTCACACGTAAACCCTCCTGACGCAGTAGAGATAATACTCTACACACACACACACACACACACACACACACACACACAAAACACACACACACAAAACACACACACACAAAACACACACACACACACACACACACACACACACACACACACACGTCAGCTCGTGTGGAGCAGTGTTGCTCAAAATCTTAGAGTCACCCCCAATAAAATGCTAATTTTCCATGAAAACACAATTTTACTTCAGAAGAAAATGGCCACAAATGCTGCTGTTCCAGATACTCAATCTTCTATGGTAGAAGAGTGAGGTAGGACAGTGTCACTGCTTATTAAGGTCAGTATTGGTGTCTCAAGTTGCTAACAGTGAGCTTTCAGGCTTAAGTACAGCTGTTTACTGTCCACAGGAAATGCATCATGTAATTTGTGTAAAGCATCACAGGGTGTAAGAATATTGTGAATTGATTTAGCATTAGCACTTATTTCACTAATGTTGAACAAGATAGTCTTTTACCTTCAGACTCCAGATGAAAAATGCTTGCACATATTCTAGTGATTAAAAGAGTTTATTGCATTTATGGATTAATATCTAATTTATAGTGTACCCCAATATTCCTACATCCTATTATGTCTTGCAGAAAATACTGTATGTGCTAAATTTCCCACAGACAGCAAACAGCTGTACTAAAGCCTACAAACTCTCCATCAATAACTTGCAGGAGAGACCTAAAGTGAGTAAAGATGTAGTGACATGGCTCTACTTCACTCTTCTACCATAGAAGACTGAGTATCTAGAGCTGCAGGATTTGTGGATTTTTATCACGGCCTCAAAAAGGCTAGAAAAAAAGAATTTGCAATAAATGAGTGTTGTGATGGAAAACTCTTTCTTCTATAATCATTTTTGAAAATACACTTTAAAATACACACTACAAACAGGTAAAATGAAGAAAAATGGAAGGTTCCATAAATAAAAACATCTTCCATCTGTTCCATCATGAAATACAACATTCCATATGACATACCTGTCAGGTGCCACCTGTCTGTCAAAGAGCAGATGTGAAAGCAGCTGGGTGGGAGACTGCAGTAGTACAAGGAGAGGATTTCCCAGCTTCACCTCTGAGCTCTGATCTGAACACACAAAGCAGACAAAGAGCAAGTTAATTTAAGTTGTGATGAAGTTATGATCTATTACAGAGAAATCTATTCTTGTTTGGCAAATTACACACCAAGACCCCCCTTAGGTTTCTAAAGAAATCCTGTATTTGTCAATACTGGCTAATGTCACGGTAACAGAATTTTTATTTCTATTCTGATACCAAGTGTACTCCATAATAAATCACAGTACTCATCATTGTCTTTAATGTGAAATGTTAATTTGATAGAAAAGACATTTTTACATTTTCACAGTTTAACCAACACGTCTGTTCTTTCTGAACTTTTATTATTTTATTTTTTTTAGTGTTGAGAGTATTGAAAGTAAAGAGGATACAGTGACACATCAAAAAATAAAAACTGTCTGTTTTTCATAATTTAATTAAAAAGGTAAACATTTTATTTTAAAAGGTATTTTATTCATTAAACGTAAATAAAAAGTTCATTTCAAAAGTAAAAAAAACAACTATCATTTATTTCATGTGATGTGATGTATTTCAACCATTTCTTTTGTTTAACTGTTGATCAGTACGGCAAATAGCTCATTTTGATGAGGTTTGAGTAAATTACTATTCAAACTGCATAAACATTAAAAAATGTTATTTAAAAAATATCTAAAAATGACATTTTTGGAGATGAACTAGAAGAATTATTTGGCAAATTTATGTACTGAAAAGCGATACGTTCAATACTTGTTGCAACTATTAATAACATGTCTATGAATCATATCAATGTTATATAATGATAACATGCAATGTAAAATGAAGAAGCTGACAGAAAGGAGAACAATATGATGGATTCTCTTCAAAATGAAGAAAGAGTTGTTTAGGAGAAAGAAAACTGTGTTCATCAAGAGGAAATCTGTTTGCCACTGATCAATATAATTTCATTACAGCTAAACTTGGAGGATCAAGAATACGGAAAGGCCTCAATGCTCTGCTGTCTTAAACTTGATGGTGCTGATCTCTGAACTGGCTGTTCTTAACTAAACAGCATTAGAAGTAATTTCTCTGACCTTCAGAGCTCAGACTGCGAACCAGTACAGACGCCATCATGTTGATGTAGTCCACAAAGCTGCGCATGTAGTCTGGCCTGCAGATGGCACTGTCTATTTCAAATGGGCAGAGTTGATCCAGTGAGCGCAGCAGTTGTTTCATAGCAGAGCGCACAGGGTGAGACTCCAGCTCTGATGGCTTCAGACCTGCTTGTTCCAGCAGAGATGACAACAAAGAGCTGGATGACTGACTGTCACCTACAGGAGAACACAATATTTAGAGTGAGCTATTAAAACATCAAAAACAGAAACACACCGAATTAAAATTATTATAGCAAACATGGACAGAACAAGGTACTGTACAGACACATTGTCCTGCAGTAATCAAATAATGTAAAATAACAGTGTACATTAAAGGGTTAATTACATTCACTTTTTCCAGGAGAAAGGACATATTTGTATCTTTTTTATAAATTAACTTTTTTAAGAGCAAAATAAAGTAAACGTCTGAAGTCAGGATAGCATGAGTGGAGACAAATTTGGTACAATTATGTTCCTTAAATCAAGGTATTGAAGACAGACCCACCAGAGTCAGTAAACAGCTGAAGATCACTGTCCCGTGCTTAGAATAACAAGAGAGGTCTGTAATTTTCATCATAGGTACACTTCAATTATGAGAGACAAATGAGAAAAAATCCATGAAATCACATTGTAGGATTTTTAAAGAATTTATTTGTAAATTATGGTGGAAAATAAGTATTTGGTCAATAACAAAAGTTCAACTCAATACTTTGTAACATGGCAATGACAGAGGTTAAACGTTTCCTGTAAGTCTTCACCAGGTTTGCACACACTGTAGCTGGTATTTTGGCTCATTCCTCCATGCAAATCTCCTCTACAGCAGTGATGTTTTGGGGCTGTTGCTGGGCAACACAAACTTTCAGCTCCCTCCACTAATTGTCTAGTCCACTCCAGGACCTTTACGGTGCCACTCCATCACTGCCCGATCAGTGTATTTGGGATCATTTTCATGCTGGAAGGCCCAGCCACGTTTCATGTTCAATGCTCTTACAGATGGAAGGAGGTTTTGGCTTACAATCTCACGATACATGGCCCCGTTTAATCTTCCCTTAACACGGATCAGTCGTGCTGTCCTCTTTGCAGAAAAACAGCCCCAAAGCATGATGTTACCACCCACATGCTTAACAGTAGGTATGGTGTTCTTGAGATGCAACTCAGCATTCTTTTTCCTCCAAACATGGCGAGTGGACTTGAGTACCAATAAGCTCTATTTTGGTCTCATCTGACCACATGACTCTCCCATGCCTCCTCTGGTCATTGGCGAACTTGAAATGCACCTGGACATGTGCTGGCAGGAGCAGGGGGACCTTGAATGCACTGCATGATTTTGAACCATGATGGCATAGTGTGTTACTAATGGTTCTCTTTGAGACTGTGGTCCCAGCTCTCTTCAGGTCATTGATCAAGTCCTCCTGTACAGTTCAGGGCTGACTCCTGACCTTTCTCAGAATCATCCTTACCCCATGAAGTGAGATCTTGCATGGAGCCCCAGACAGTCATCTTGTGTTTCTTCCAGTTTCTAATAATTGTGCCAACAGTTGTTGCCTTCTCACCAAACTGCTTGCCTATTGTCCTGTAGCCCATCCCAGCCTTGTGCAGGTCTACAATTTTGTCCCTGTTGTCCTTAGAAAGCTCTTTGGAGTGTGATTGATGGAGAGTGTGGACAGTTGCCTTTTATAGACATAAGTTCAAACAGGTACAATTAATACAAGTAATTAGTGTAGAATAGGAGGGCTTCTTAAAGAAGAACTAACAGGTCTGTAAAAGCCAGAATTCTCGCTGGTTGTTCATTGACTTATTTTCCACCACAATTTACAAATTAGTTCTTTAAAAATGCTACAATGTGAATTCCTGGATTTTTTTCTCATTTGTCTCTCATAGTTGAAGTGTACCTATGATGAAAATTACAGACCTCTCTCGTCTTTCTAAGTAGGAGAACTATCACAATCAGTGGCTGACCAAATACTTTTTTTCCCCACTGTAAGCATGATCTTATTGGCATAATGTCTAATGCCAGGCATGAGCTAGAGGAGTATAAAGCCACTGGTCTGTGGAGCAGTGGATCTGTGTTCTCTGGAATGATGGTTCTCCATCCAATACTTTTGTGAGAAGTTGGGGATATGAGGATGAGGTGGAGTGGTGATTGGTCCAACATCCTGACCTCAGTAAAACTCTGGTCTCTGAATGCAATCAAATCCTCACAGCAATGATCCAAAACTGAGTGCAGCTTTATCAGCACAAGAGACAGTATTACTCCAACAAAAACACGATCAACTCTTTTTTTAATACCATTAACTTCAGAAAAAACAAGTAATGAGCAGATGTCCCAATACTTTTGTCCATATTGTGTTAGTGTTGAGCTCTTACCACCCAATTCAGTGGCAGCACTCAGTGTCTGCAGTGTAACCTCTAGACGCTGGACAAGAGTGAGTCGAGCAGCAATGCCCTCCTCTGTCAGCGATGGCTGACAACACAAAAGCACCTCCTGAGCACTGCAGCCAAAGGGTGCCAAGACCACACTCTCTTCTCCATTAGCATCTTAACCGAATAAGTGAGAGAAACATATAGAAATATAAGAAGGGCACATAAACACACCTTTAATTTCAGTGTACATCTGTGTGCTAGAAAGAGACTTGCTCATACCTGACTTAGGTGGAGCTTTGCCTGCAGATGTTCTGTTGAGGATCTTGCTGATCTGCTGCAGAACAGCAGGAAATCCACGGATTCCTTCACAATGTGAAACCTTAGGATCCAACCTCACATCTGGTGATGAAACAGAGGTAATAAACCCACAATTTTCTCTTCCTTGTGTTCTTTATTCCTCTCTAGATCACAGTCTCATTCTCTAACATACAACATTCAGACTGCACTTGATGAAGTTCTTTTTTTTTTTTTAATTATTGCCTATTTTCTCCATTTCCCAATGTGGTAGTTGCCAATTAACCCAACCCATTAGTGACTCTCCCCATCACTTTGCACTGTCCCTAACTCTAGGAGGGTGAAGACATGCACAAGCCTCCTCCATTGCATGCGATACAGCCACCAACTCTTTTCAAACTACCGCTTGATACACCATTACTGGGGAGCCAACACGCTAGGAGGAAAGTGCAGAGTCTCTAGTTTCAAATGGACCAATCAGTAGACACCTGAGCCAGCAGACATTGCAATGTGTGAATGATGGGGAGAGTGAGAGCACCATCTACCCACCCAGAGAGAGCACAGCCAATTTTGCTCTCTTGGGCCCCGGCTGTTGATGGCAAACAGTATGACCGGGATTTGAACTCGCAATCCTCTGGTCATAGTGTCAGTGTCTTACCCTGCTGAGCCACTCAGGGCCTTATGCAAACTGTTTTATCTCAGCCCAGTTTTCCAAAAGCTCAATTGTATCAAGAACATCTTTACTAGACAACGTTGAATAAAATACTCCTTGTACCAGCAGGCAGTCATTTCTGTGCTAAGATGCTTTTGGGAAAGTTCTGGCCATGGTTTCCTCCACTCTGCTCAAGAAAGGTCAGTATTTACAGTTAGAATCAGCTGCTTCAGTTAATCAATACTTAATTTGATTAAACCATGTGAGCTGCTGGTGAAATTGAACAAAACCATGGCATGACTGGTTCTAACCAGTATAAAAGCAACTCTACTGAAATAACAAATTAGTGTTACATTTGCACCTCTGCTCTCTAGTGAGGCAAAAAGCCTCCTCTCAGCTGTCTCCAGAAGCTGTCGTGAGGTCTTCCACAGCTGACACTGGCAGCAGGCCAGGTCGAAGGCAGCCATGCCTCTTGGACTGAGCTCCTCGAGAAGGGAGTACAGGTGGCTAGAAGAGTCTGGGTGACAGTGGGCAAGCCAATAACCTTCCTCCAGACAGGGCAGCGGATGAGCAGGTGTGCTGAGCAGCCGATCAGCTACGTCAGAGATGGAGTAGAATGCCATGCCTACAGATGAGGTTACAGACATGTGTTTAGCCCTTGATCTACAGCTGTTGAGCAAATCTGTGATTAATTTCTCAAAACCAGATCATTGCTATTGGATATTCTTTTTACATAAATTATGAGCTTCACTATTATATGCAAGTGTGCCTGTGACTCTATACCTGCTGCAGCTGCACTACCAATGTTCTGCAGTGTTGACCTGCTGCTGCTGCCCATTCTGGTCCTTCCCGGTCCTGTGATGCCAAGTGACCCCAAGGCCTCCAAGGATGAAGATGAGGACAGTGACTGGCTCTCTATCTTTTGCTCCACCTGTGCAAGCTCAGCCAGAACCTCATGGTAACGCTCCATGAAGAAAAGCTCCCCAGCACATGAGGCATTTTCCAGCCCAAACATCTGCATCACCTGCAGAACAACCACAGACAAAGCATGAGAAAGCTGTTTCACAACTCTGATGTGCCAGAGATAAAAAAAAATATCTGGTCCACTGGAAAACAGGAGGCTAGATTTATTATCGGGTGTGGTCTGCATGTCTCTGAAAGCCACAAACAGAAAACTAGTGCATCACAAAAAATATGAAACAGTTATGTTGTGTTTGTAATTGAATTCAAAAAATTATATATACAATGACATTTTATAGTCACTGTATGTAAAGTGACATTAAGCCTTTGTTTTATTGTTGATCAGTTTGGATTACAGCTTTTATTAGAATATTATTAGTATATATTTCATTTCAAGTTTGTGTAAATAACTATTCAAGGAGTAACATTAAATAAAAAAAGGCTTTTTGAATTAAATTATGAACTCAATTGAGAGTTTCATTTGCCCACTTCTTCCTGTTTCAGGTTTTCTCAAGTGAGAAAGGCATGTTGCTAAAAGGTGCTTTTGTTTAAAACACACACATGAATTGCTGTTCATCATAGTTTGATAGCTAGTCATCATGTAAAACGAGGCAATCCCACAACAGAAATTTTCCTGTGCAAAAAAAAAAATACAAATAACTTTATGCACCTTGATACCCAAGTGTGCCTACAGTCCTAAATCTGCCCTACTGCTCCAGTGGTGATGTGCCTCACCTCATGGGCCTCCATATAGTTGCCCCTGCGGATACAGGAGATCAGGAGAGATTCTGGGGGAGATAGCATTGCAGGTACCAACCAGCTATGAGGACCTCCACATGCACACCCCTCACGCTCCACACACACAGCCACAGTCCCGCTACTGCCATCTGCACAAAGAAAACTCATCATCCATTCAGCTAAATTACACTTTCATCCTGATTCTAAACTCACCGCTGTTCATGTTCAGAACACTTATGACAAACTGAATTCCTACAGCCAGTAACTTCAAGACAATGCAAATAGCTTGACAACTGAAAGAATAGTTCAGCAAAAATATCGAATTTACACAATTTAAACTTATCCCTGCTCAATTACTTATTAATTACTAACTGATTAGTAAATACTTACTAATCAAGACACATTCTGCTTCTTTATTACAGACCTAATGATGTTAAATCACCAGAAGTCAACAGTCAATAGTCGTCTAGTTAGATTTTTACAGGAGTAAGTTATGCTAAGCCAAATTGAGTAGTCTGGGTGGCCTAAGTTAAGACCTGGAACTGGCTGAGAGAAGTTTGGGTATATTTACAAAAACAATTTTGGTGACACTTAACGTCTAGAGTTTGTTACCAACATTAGCTCCAGCTCAAAACTAAAGGAATCTAAAGTACTCCAAACATGACTACATCTGCGACTAGGGATGAAAAACTGTGAAAACAGTAAAACAGGCAGCACACACATTTAGTCCAAGAAACAGGGACATTTTCTTTACCATCGAGGGCCTACAAGAATACATACAGAGGCATGCAAACATACAGAGGCGTGCAACACTTTTGTGCTTTTGTGATTTATAAAATCATACAAAGATGAATCATTTCAGACTTTTTTCACCTTTAATGTGACCTGTAATCTGCACAATTCTACTGAAAAATAAACTGGGAAAAAAATAAAGAATTAAAATAGTGTGGTTGCATAAATATGGACACCCTTAAACTAATACTTTGTTGAAGCGCCCTTTGAATGTATGACAGCATTCAGACTTTTTGGGTAGGAGACTCTCAGCATGGCACATTTTGACAAAGTGCTCCAAATCTGTCAGATTATGATGGCATCTCCTGTGTACATCCCTCTTCAGGCCAACCCACAGAGTTTCAGTTGGATTCAGGTCTGAGCTCCAAAACTTTGATCTTCTGGCAAAGTCATTCTTTTGTCAGTGTGGAGGTTTGTTTGGGTCATTGTTGTGCTGAAAAGTTAAATTACTCTTCATTTTTAGCTTTTTTAGCAAAGGCCTGAAGGTTTTGTGCCAGAACTGACAGCCTCAAAGCATAATGCTGCCTCCACCACGCTTCACTGTGGGTCTGTTCATGTTCTTTTCCTGATGCAGTGTTGACTTGATGCAGCTTTTGGAATTATGGCCAAAAATTCCAACCTTGTACTCATCAGACCAGAACATGCTCTCCCACATGATTTTGGCAAAAAACAGCCGAGCTTGGATGTTTTACTTTGTAAGAAAATGCTTGCGTCTTGCCACCCCACAGCCCAGACATATGAAGAATATATGAGACTCTGGTCACATGTACTACACAACCAGTACTTGTCAGAAATTCCTGCAACTCTTTTAATCTTGCTGTAGGTCTTTTGGCAGCATCCTGGATCAGTTCTCTTTTTGTCTTTTCATCAGTTTTGGAGGGAATTTCAGTTCTTGGTCAAGCCACTGTTGTGTGAAATTTTATCCACTTCTTGAAGGCCATCTGCAATCTGATCCATGGTATATCTAATGTCTTGCGAATGTTTTGTGCCCTTCTCTTGACTGATGTCTTTTCACAATGAGATCACTGTGATGCAGTAAGTTAACTGAGTAAATATCAAGAAAATGTACTAGAACAGCCGGACTTTATTTGGGGTTAATCAGCATGACTGTAAATGATGGTAGTTGTGTATTACATATTATTTAACATGAGTTTGAATGTGATTGGTTCATTCCGAACACAGCCTACAGTACAGATTAGGGGTCACATTAAAGATGTGAAATAATTCATCTTAGTCTGTTTTTTTTAAATCACATAAACCTGCAATTTAAACAGGGGTGTCAACACTTATGCATGTCATTGTATATATTAGAACAATTTTGATTAAATGCACTAAATATGGTGTATAACTCACCTGAAGTACTGGTGCTGATCTCTCCATTCTGTCGTTCAGAGGTGATGTGTCGTTCAGAGCGATGACGATGGGATCGTTTCTTTCTCCTAATGCCAGAATTCAAACTGCTGCTACGTCTCTGAGACAGAGCTGAGCTCAGTCCTGGGGAGGGCAGAGACAAACCACCTACAAACATACACATATTACCAGACTTGTAGAATATAGACCCTTTAAATAATGAAGTTCTCACATGTTCCTGCATTTTTGCAACCCATAGTAACACAGTGTGTAGTGAAAGTGGGTTTCTTCCACTCCTCATCACATTAAACAGAACTGTTTCAACACATCAGCTAATTAGTAAGGACATTGTGACTTGAATTCAGGGCTATGGCCCAATTTAACATCACTGCTCTAAACAAATCCAAAACACATTTAATGCTAAACCCGATTTGGCCTTACTCACCCATCCCATTTCCTTGGTTACTAGTGATGATCTGGAGTCTCCAATGTGCCTCATGTGTTCGCTTGGACAACCTCTGTAAGCGGGTGCTGAATGAATCCACAGTGACCGAGCAGTTAAGACTTTCCATCAACTCTAATTCGGTCCCCAGAACCCTGCCATCCTCATGGCCAAGTGCACACATCCCCTCCAGACCCTCTTTCAGCAGCCGCAAAACACCCTCCATCCCACATGAATCCAGAAGGAAACCCCGACAGCCTAAAATCAGGTGCCCGAGCTCAGGAATTGCCTGACTGGACCTGACATCCCAGCACTCGCCATTTGTTTCTTGTGCTCCAGTGCTTGGACACTGCACATCCTCCTGGCCCTTCAGCCCCACTGTCCTGTCTTTCTTTTCTTCTATCACAGGGATGCTATTTTGTTCTGTAGAAGCACCATTCAGGGTTACTATACCAACACTGGCCGGCTGTGTCTCATGGTTGAAGTCAGAATCAGACAAAAATAGGAGAGAGAAGATGTTCTCCAGAAGTTCCAAGCGGAACATTTTAGGAACAGCTTCCAGATAGAGCTGACACTCTGAAAGGTAGTGCTGGAACAGGGAGGAGTGTCCTGGGAAGAGAGGTTACAGCTCAAATGAGTCAGGTTTGCATTGTGGAACCTGTACTACTTAACCTCTTAACAGCCCACATACAAACACACACACACACACGTATGTGCACTTTTCCATTTGAATTTGCAAATCTATTATAAATGACTATATAGATTAAATGCAAAGATGTAAAAATGAGCAGAAATTGTGTTGTATGGTTTGTAATATAATAAAGCTTGCCTTTAATTGACTACTGAACACAGAAAATGTAGATACTTTTAGAATTTTTAATATTACAAAAATTGTCAGGCTGCACAACACAAATAAATTTATGAAAGTTCCTCATGCAACTCAACATTTGTGTCTCAAGAGGTCAAAAACTGCTCAGGTCTATTTGTTTGCGACTTATTCAAACATCAGTAAAAAAAATTAACAGCTCAACATCTGTTCAACATTTTATTCCACATTTTAATGCTTACTCCTAAAAGAGCTGGAACATAGTTGATTTGAAACAGCATCTTTAACTGCAAGTTAATTAAGATTAAGATTAAGATCAATCAATTTAGCCAATGTGATTTTTCACACAACAGAATTTGACCTCCGCATTTAACCCATTCGTGCAGTGAAACACACACACACTAGGCTGTGAGAATTTGGGCCCGAAGCGGTGGGCAGCCCTTATCCACTGGTGCCCGGGCATAAGTTTTATTAATTGAGCTTTTCTTATGACACCTTGTTGTACATACCCTAGAAAATAATGATAAGGCATAAGGAATAGATGCTGGAACCAGCAGTGGATCCAGCTTATTTATTTAGTTGCAATTAAAAACTATAGTTTGGCAAAAACCTTCAAATATTTCCCTTTATTCCAAATGCAGTTGATCACCAGACACATGACTAATGTAGCAATCAAGTTATCACACTTACCTCATTCACTGTATATTTAAACACAAATGTCATTGGCTATTAGGACTATTGGAACTACTTTAACACTACGCCTCATGAAATGTTGGTAAACATGTTTTTCTGTCCTGATTATTCTAAAAGCTATTAGTAAACAGTATTAATGGAGCTGTGGTATAACTGTAAAAATACATTTGAGGTTCATGCTAAAACATGAGATATTGGTACTGTTGTACTGTAGTCACAGGCACAAGGCTCCAGATCAAGATAAGTACATCAGTGCCAATATCTCACGTTTTAGAACAACCCTCCAGTGTATTTTTACAATTATAACAGTTCCAACGCCTCACTTTATTTGGCTGAGATATAGTCCAGAAGTGAGAATATTTCACAATAATGTCACTCTAACTACTTTAACACTACCTCGTAGAATGTTGGTAAACAAACATTTTTTCTGTTCTCTTTATCTTAAAAGCTATCAGTAAACGACAATAACGGACTAACTGTTATACAATATACAAACTTGGCTACTGTTCAGCTTTTCTAACCCATGATGGCCCAGCTTTCAGTGGGCTAGCTGTGTGTGTCTATGGATCTGTGAGTACAAATAAACCTGTTTTCCAGACCATGTTGGCTAGTTCCCTGATGTGAAGGGTCTGTTTTGAGGTGAATTTCTACAGTATAAACCGAACAACCTAAACATAATTACACTGTTTCTTTCTATAAAAGCTATTTAGCTTCATAATGGGCCATTTATAACTGAAGCACTTCAGTTAAAAAGAGGTAACACACACAAACAACGCACCCTCCAACCACACAGAAACAAACACAAATTTAACCCTCATATTATGTTTGGGGTCAATTTGACCTAATCCAATGTTTAACATCTTTAAATACACATATAACGTGACTTTTTTTGCTTTATATTTAATGACTTTTCCTAATAGGGCAGCATGGTGGCTTAGTGGTCAGCACGTTTGCCTCTCAGCACTGAGGTCTTGGGTTTGAGTCCTCAACTGAGCAGAGTTTCCATGTTCTGCCCGTGTCTGCATGGGTTTCCTCCAGGGTCTACGGTTTCCTCCCACAGTCCAAAAATATGGAGGTCAGGTGATACTCTAAAGTGTGTGTGTGTGCATGTATGTGCGCGTTTGTGCACCTAGCGATGGATTGGCGCCCTGTCCTGGGCTTACTTGGATGTTTAATGCCCTGCACCCAGTGAGGGGGTAGGGGACCAACCACGGCCCTGATAAGGATTAAGCGGGTGTGATAATGGATGGATGGACTTTTCCTAATTGCATGCTGATAACCGAGTAAACATAAATTTAACATGTTTTTTTTTTGCGTTTTGTACACATATTGTATACATCAGTGTTCTTTGGAGTCAATTTGACCCCAGGCTGTTTTAGCTGTATAACATATAAAATATCAACATTTCAGAGAGTAAAAAGTGTCTGAGATAGAGGAGAAAGTGTCTGAGACAAAGAATAGGACTGAGTCAGAGGAGATTGAGATTATAATAATTTTTTGTAGGTTTAAATTGTTTGGGTCAAATTGACCTAAAAAATAAATGATGTTATTAAAGATGAACATAATGTGAGGGTTAACAACACATTTCAGACTAAAATATATGTAATTTATGTAAAAAAAGTAAATATGTAATGATAAAATGCAGGATTGGATACCAGATGGGGGGAAAAAATCTGATCCAATCATTACATATTTACTAAAACTTGCTATTCTGGCACAATAAACTATCTAATATATACCTTCATTTGACTGAGTATCTGGAGCCTGGTCCTTCTGCTGGACCTGCAGTAAACCACAGTCCATACAGCGAGTGTGTGCGTGTGCATTCACACACACAGCATAGATTGCATACTTCATGGCACAGAAGCCCCTAAATAGGGTCATGTTCCGCTGGACAGAGCTGTTCTGAGCCTCCCCTATCAAAGGATCTCCTAGAAAAAAAACACAACGCAGGAAGAAGCATCAGGGGAGTTGTGATTAAAATGAGTCTGTGCACAGGTATTGGCTGTAGGGAAACTGAGAGGCAATGGGAGCAGCCTGAACAGCGCAAACAGTTATTCTAACCACACAAATATGACAATCATTAGCCAATACATTTTGTACCTGCTGCTTGCAGAAGCTCCAGCACTCTGCGCTCTTCATGTTTGGCCAGAGGAGTGAGAGAGTGCAGTACATAGAGGGCAGAGTGATGATCCAGAGTGTGCAATTGAGACAACAATGCTTCGTGGGAAATCCCTCTGTTCATTCAAAGGCATGACAGGCAGAGACATGCAGTAAACAAATCATTAAATGTGCAAAAACATTATTTAAACCTAATTTAAATAATGGTTATTCTTTACATACTTTCACATCACAGAAAACACTACAATAGCAATAAACCCCTATGGGCTTTTCAATGGCCGATGCCGATATTTAAAATGTAGGAAGGCCAATGGTAGATATATAATGCTGACCTCATACTGTGACATCTGCTTTTGCATCTGAGAAAATATGAATATTAAAAAAATAAAGTAATTTTTGACTAGACATAAAATGATGCGTTTATCAGTCATGCTAATAGAATGGTGAAACTGACTTTAGGGGACCTCTAACAGTCTACAGCAGCTACGCTCAGTAGGTTGCCTGCAGAAGTGCCTGTAAATGACTTGTTTTTGGTTTATGTGTGTGCAGGCCGATGGTTTGAATAACTGCCTGATTAATTAGCTGATAATCACCAGCAGAATATGACCTTTGCTACCATTTCTTAAATAATGGTAATGCATCTATCAAGAGCTCTGACATAGGACCCTAAATCAACATAACAGTCCAAACACTATGAAATATTAAATAATAATATGTTGACATGTTAAAAAATATTTTACGTGTAATTAATAAATTTTTTAATTTATGTACATTTACATTTACATGTAATTCTGCTTTCTCCTGAATCATCTGCTCCTGTGTATTTTCAAATGACTGGTCACATGCTGCCAGAGCCCTCAGAAGAGAATGTAAACCCTGCAGCCATGTAACTGCAACTGACTAATACAATGGACAATGAGAAAACAGAAAGTAACTCTTTGACTATCAAGATTGCACTATGCAGCCAGTTTAATAAACTATATCAGTTGTGAAAGTGGCAAAGTGTGAGCTTTTCCAAGTGAGACAGAGAAGCATACGACTAACAGCCCGGACATGACTGTGGAAATGTAACTACAATGACAAACAACATGGATTGAGTCTGACTGTGAAACAGGGCTGAAGAACCACAGCATGAGGTACAGCTGTGACTCAAATCCTGAAAGCCAGTGATGCTGATGTTTTACATTACTATGCAATCACTTCAGAAAGTGCTGAAAACAAAGACATTGAGAGGTGAAAAGAAAGTAATCATTCCTGTCTGCAGGATAAGCACAACATGTAAACTACATGTTTATTTTTAATCAAACATTGAATTCAGACCATTCACAGCCTTCACATACGTCTTCACACCAGCCCAGAGAATGTCTCTGAGGCAAATTTGTGTCTGTGTTTTACTCACGGGTTGCTTGTAACACACCATTCCAGCACTCCTAACTGAGAAGACAGAATATTTGCAAATTCGCAAAGTACAGTGTCATTGGCCTGTCCCTACAGAGACACAGACAGAGAGGAAGCGTGAGAGAGAGAGCGTGAGAGAGAGAAACACACACACATGCACACCACACAAAAAAAGAGAAAGGAGGGGAGAGAAAGAGAGGGAAAAAAACATTACTTAACCCATCAATTTGGAAATACCAACGTACCAATATTTGTCATGCTTCTTGAATTGAGAGAGAAAGAGAAAACAGAAAAAAAAACTTGAAACAGAGAGTGAGGGGGACAGAAAGAGAGTGTGTGAGAGAGAGAGAGAGAAATAGAGAAATAAAACATGAAATGGAGTGAAAGAAAGCAAGAAATGTGAAACAGAGATAGAAAGACAGAGAAATCAAAAAAGGGGAAAAAAGAAAGAGGATAAACTGAAAAACCAGAGGAAAAAAAATCTGAATTAAAGATAGAAAGATGGAAAGATAAAGATTAAGAGAGAAAGAGAGACAGATTTTCAATTTCCCAAGACCAGATAAGTAAAACTTCAATACCCGTTCAAATGATCCCAGTGATAAATAAAGGCACACAGAAGTGTAGTTTAAGCCAGAAGCTGATAAAAAGTAAATACGCTAATTAACACAGTTTCACTACTACCTACAATCTTGTGGTATCAGAAATTAATGTGTGTCTATATATACTTGAGGGCAAAGCATTTACAGCAAATGATCTCTTAAAGGGCATGAAAATTACCTGGAAATTAGATTTAGATTCAGCTTTTTGTCAATGTGATTTGGAATGGAATTTGGCCTCCACATTTAACCCATCCGTGCAATGAAAACACACTAGTGAACACGTGTCCGAAGCAGTGGCAACTGCTTACAATAATCAGGCTGATGTTTATTATTCTGACCTGTTGTTGGTGCAGAACCCTGAGAAGCTTTTGGGCAGAGTCAAGGCTCTGACTGTGCTTCCACCCCAGCAGCAGTAAGAGGCGTGACAGTGGCTGAAACTCTGCCTCCAATAACGCCTCCAGTTTAGAAAACTCCTCCTTCTTTATGAGGTTGAGCCCAGTTACCTACAAACAAATCCCACAATAAACATACACACACACACAATGTGACCTGATGGGAGTAACTGCAATCATTTTGATGATAAAGACCATTATATTTTAAACGGAATGTTTCAATAATCAATTTAACACAGACTTTCAAGTCTATTCAACAATAGATAGCACACAGAAGTCACAGAAGAGGAAATCACAAAATAAATTAGACTATATTTAGAGATGACTAAACATGAAGATGAATGGCTGTAACACATTTTGGAACTGTGCAATGTTCTCTCCTTCCAGGAACTCTTGTTAATAAACCTTCCTAAGGAGATCTATTGGCCTCAATACAGAAATTGGGATTGTTCACATGAAATGGATGATGGAAAAAGAAGATGCAAAAAGATCTATTAATGTGAAGTTATCTGTAAAGTGTACCGATAAACAAACTTGTAATACTTTATGTGGGACACATATGGGTACACTTACCAGCACTTGCTCCAAAAAGTGCTTTCCACTGCTTAGACACTCAAAGTAGATAGCTTTCCAAACCGCTGCTCGATTGCTATGGCAACACAGACCAAGCGTGACCCTCTCTGCTTCAGGTAGGTCCACTGCAGGGTTTCGGACACACAAATGTCATTTAATGAGAACATAAAGTGAGAAATTTAATGTCAGTGACAAATCAGCAATGTCTCTGTAAGCCAACAGTGACCACATGAGCAGAAGTGTGACATGCAGACAGAGTGAAGACATTGTGCAGATTACAGTATTATCATCATCTACTATTCTCACTTCCTCAAAACACACAGAGATAGTCAAAACAAACATTTCTAAATGTATTGGCATTATACCAAGACTTCATTTAGCAGCCCACAACTAAGGGGTTAGTGGACCGTTATCTCATTTCATCCGTGTCACTGCAGAAAGCTCTGGATTTGTATGAAACATATGTCTCTACAGTTGGCAGGTAACTTAGGAGCACATATGTGTATAAAGCAAAGACTACATACAGTCTAGATAGATGGTGTGAGTGTGTTTGCCTCTGTTCTATAGAAATTAAGTCAAAATACTAAGACCATCTCATCAAATTTGGAGCCAGAGGCTACGTTATAGATTCCGTTAATTGTATATCTTCATACTAGATGCAATACAGATTTCTAAAAAAGAAAATAACTAAAATACTAAAAATAGTGATTCCAAACTTTTCACCAGCAGTGCAGAATAAGCTGTGTGAGTGTGTGTTTAAGCTTTACTACATCTACACCTCACCCTGTGTGTGTGGTGCTTCTCTGAGCAGTCCATCTCTGAGCAGTCGAAGTGCGGTGGAGCAGTACGATATCAGCAGCGTTTGGCTTTGTGGCCGGAGAAGGCACCCTATCACCCTCTCCTCACTCAACTGGCCCTCACGGAGCCTCCACAGACCCTCCCACAGAGGCTCTAGAGGAGCTCTTGACCTGCCAGACCCCCATGGTACCAGAGCCAGCAATGCACACACTTCTTCCGCGCATCCATCTCTCCTCTCCTTCACTGTCACATGTTCTAGCAGCTGCTGAAGGAAGACGTCCTGTACTGAGTGGTCCCTGGAGATGTCTCTGTGCCTCAGGAATCCTAACAGAGCATGAGCCAGCCTAGGTCTGCCCTGTGCGAGCAGCGAACGAACACAGGAGAGTGCAGCATCACTGAGAGGAGGGGAGGATGTGCTGGGGTCCCTCCGCTCCACAAGCTCAGAGTCCAGAAAGGCCTCATGCAGCTCCTGATTTAAAGAAAAAAAAGAAAAAGAAAAAAAAAGATGGTGAGGTTCAGTAAGAGAAAATGTTTATATTACTCTAAAGCAGGAGTGCTCAGCTCTGACTCTGGAAGGCTGGTGACCAAGCACCAGAACAGGGGTGGCCAACCCTGGTCCTGGAGAGCCGCATTCCTGCACAGTTTGGTGATGTCACTGTGCTGACACTACAATTAAACCTGCTAATTGCCTGCTGAGTTGAATCAGGTGTGTTTGATCAGGGAGATCACCAAACTGGGCAGGAATGCGGCTCTCCAGGACCGGGGTTGGCCACCCCTGCACCAGAACATGCACATTAAAGCTGGCAAATAAACAGGTGTATTTGGTCAGGTAAATCAATAAAATATGTGCCCCTGCTCTAAAATGTGAGGCAGGATAAATAAAATTCCGAAATAACATAAAAGTTAATGTACATGTTCACTGAGCTAAAGGAATGCAATTGAAACTTGATTTTGTTTACTGTGATCTGCTTCTCTTAAATAAGCACAAAGTGGAGCCAAGTATGATAAACATTAACCAGGCAGAAACAGTCTTTCCAGAAAAGAAGCTCCCAGTACTCAACAGACTACAAATGGCCAAGTTTTTATTATCTATCAAAACCACTAAATAAATGACAGAGTGGCAGGACGCTCACCTTTAAAACAATCAATGGCACCTCCTCCCCAAGCTCTTCTAAAAGCAGCAGAAAGGCAAGCTCTCTCCTGATAAAAAGAGACTCCTGGAGAAGGAGAGAAAAAAAACAAAAAACAAAGAAATAATGTGAAACAAAGAAGAATTCAGAATCAGTGAACAAAACACACTGAAATAGGTCAAAATACACTTTAGGAGACAACTGTTATAATATTGCTGTACTAAGTAAAAAAAACTATTCTATTTGCATTCTTAAAAAGACTAAAGGTTCCTAAAAGATAACCCTTTAACTGATAAAGAACATTTCATTCATGTGGAAGTTAAAATGTTCTTCACACTTTGCTTATGTTTGTTTAAAGATGCTTCCATTAAAGGGTTATTTGTACAGCATTCCTCCATTTTCAGCATCTTTATTTTTGATAGCATACAGAAGACATAAGAATGACCAAAAATCATATCTAACCAAGATAAAATGCAAACCACAAGTCATGCAATTGGTTGTACATGTTGTATTTTACCTTGTCCTTTGAGTGTTTCTCAAAGACCTGCAGCCAGAACCAGGCGAGCCTGTGGGGGCTTCCCACTGTCTCCCATCTACAAAGTAATGACCTCAGATTAACCCGGATAAATAAAAAAGAGAAGACCAAAAACTGTGCCACATCAACAAACACGTCTGTTCAGAAAGGAGATTTTGTTTACGGAAACAAATCCTTAAAGCATAGACACACTTCTGTCCCCAAAAAAGCACAGCTGTGTTTCAGTTCATATTAGCATGGCCTACTTACGCAAGTGTGTAAGGGTGTGCAATGATAGTGGCGATGATGTCTCTGGGGCTCTGTGGGACACCTCCAGTGGACTGGCCGAGCTGCTGGACACATGCAGATGCTAGCTCCCACTCGCCATGCTGTAAACACTTTGTAAAGAATTCAAAAAGGTCCTGCCTGGAGCTTTCCTCCTCTCGACCAAATGGGTGCATGATAGCAAACTTTTACTGCTCCTGCAGCTCTCCAGTTAGGCCCAGCTGTGTGTTAGTAGTTAGCCAGATTACTGGCAGGGGTAACAAAATCTCCTCATCTTGTCCAATGTTATCTCTCCAGCTGTATCAAGCAGCTGAAAGTGACAGAAAGTCAGATTCAATACTTGGTGAGGAAAAGAAAATTCAGCAAGTAACCACAGATATGCATCAATTTAAATAAAAGCAAATAAGGTAAAGTACAATAAGGAAACCATTTTCTTTGATTGCATCTTCCTGAAAAGAAATTTCTTTTAGTTAACTTTAGTTACATTAAAACTTCTGTTGGCCGCAGTGACTTGTCAATGTTTTCTGTACTAGGTCTCCATAATAACAGCTGTGCAGGTTTGAACGTGCTACGTCAGTGCATTTATGCCAGCAGCACAAAAAAAGACATTGCCACCCCACTTATGATTTACATGAAAGAATAGCATCATGTATCGCTTTTTTAAAGATGTGTCTGGACATCTACAAACAACATTTGGGGTAATACTGTAAAGAAGGTGAGTTTCTTTAAAAAAAAAAAAAAAACTACTGGTGATGAGACATGGATTCATCACTAGTAGTCTGAGAGTGAAACAGTAGAGTATGGAACAGAAACATCCTCAATCGAACACCAAGAAAATGTAGAAAAGTCAACCATCAACTGGAAAATTGAGGCTGACCGTTTTCTGTGTCCTGAAAGAAGATATAAGAGGACGGAGATTCACATCTGATGAAGACAGCAGTGCATTCATGTCTCACAGCTCAGTCAAAAACACATTGTAATGAGGGAATAACGAAGCTTGTTGATATATGGACAAAGTGTATTGAAAAGCAGTTACATTATTTAAAAAAACAATGTAATTTTCTTTTCTCAAAACTGATTAAAATAAGTTCTACAGCCACAATGAGGATCATTTTGACTTGCCCTCATATTTATTTACTGCACTTGACAGCTGACAAATTATATAGTCAGGATTAACAGAAAATATTGCATTTTGTGTTAAGAATAGAGAAAATCGTTTTCTGGTTTAACCTACAACCTTTAAGAGTTATTTTACTTTATTCATAAGCCAGAAACCTCTCAGAAACTTGTATCTCCAAAATGGTAGCAAGAAGCCAAAACATTTTCAACGTTTAAATGACAACCAATGTGAAAACATTTAATTTAAAAACATTTTTGAGCATTTCTATTGGTCCAGTGGTCATGAAAGGTTGACTGAATATGAAGGCTCTGAATGTATGCCTTTACTGTCGAAGTATGTGGCTTAGAAGGCAGCACTGACAAAGATATTTGTAAAGGTCTAACGTCTAAAACACATTCACTAAGCATCAACACAATGACTAAACACAGACAGCTTACTGCTAGCTCTTTAAAACGGACGAGGGTTTTAAAACAGTGTTTAATGTAAACATACAGACTGAGAAGGCAGCACTTCGTATATTTTAGTCTGGCTGACACTTTCAAAATTTTGTAAAAGTGACAAACGTCAATCCCTCAGACTAAATACGAAAAAAGCAGATTTCAGTTTACTAACAGGCCAGGATTTATTAAGTGACTGGAAGAGACATCTTAAACGAAGCCATTTAGTCAAATAAGTTATATAAAATCACACCAGACTCTGAGAAACCTGATACAGAAGTGAACGGTAACACACGAGAACACAGACACATACAGACAGTGTGGAGACACAGAAACTGAATGTATATCTGCTTTGTAAAAATATCAACTACGTTATTATCTTTATGAGCGCTGTCTGACTCTAAAACATGTACACAGACACAGTACACCTGACAAAGGCTTAAAACGGCACTTACACATTCTCTCCGGGTCAACGAGTGGTCTGTGTTTAAATGTTTTTCATGTTTATGTCCTAAACAGCGGCGCAGCGATGAGCGCGAGGACGTACGATCATGTGACCGCGACAGCTCAAGTAGTCACGTGACTGTTCTGCCAAAATAAAAGTCGTGATGAGTCGGAGTAAACTTTGCACCAGCTGTTGTATGTTTCTGTTAAACTGGCCTGACGTTCAGGCGGAGAGTTGTAAGCTTGACTTTAAAAAAGCAGGAATCAACACAGAGACGTTATATCAGTCAAAACATTTGTGTCCAGTTCACTTACAGGAAATAATAAGTGCCATAAGTCTGACAAAATCAGCACCATAACCTGAGCTGCATGTATACAGCTAGGGACGTATATTCATTATACTGTGAATACATTATGGTTGGATTGCCAAGACTTTGTAATGTATACTGATTTTATCCCCTAAGAAGGATACATGATTATTGTCTGATTTAAGTGATTTTGCTAGTTGTGTAGTTTAGCTTTAGCATGCATGCTAGTAAAGGAATAAGAGATATATTAAATATAAATATAAAAGCATGTACAAAATGGGTGTTGCATCAGATCATAAAATAGAAGTCTGTTTTGATGGTGACTTCATCACAAGTTGCTCCACTTGACCTATTACAGTAATGGAACAACAGCCTTTATGTCTCCACAACATTAAAAGTTGTGACAATGTTGTCTGACAACATTCTAGAAAATCCTGACAGCCTATTGACGTTATAACAGCAAAAGTGAGTTGTACCACATTATAAAAAATGAAAGTGGTTTGAATGTTGTACTGCAGGCCGGCTTTGTCACCTTTTTGAATATGAAAAAGTGCAGCACTTTTATTTTAACAGGCTTTCATTCTCTACTGGCTGGTGTTTTATAAATCACATGCTGTTCAAGGGTCAAAGACTTTTCTGCAACTCTGATTTTAGACTGAACCTCTGGAGATCCTCAAAACAAACAAACTGTCCAACAAAACAAAAACACTGTGGACCAGCCCGTTAACTGTGACTGTAAAACACTTACAAGGAGCTTGTCTGGTTACGTCTGGTCTTACTTGATTACACAAAGTCTTTCTGTTTTTCTCTTCTCAACCCTGATAATTCACAGAAACAAATGAGGAGAATCTGTGAACGAGAGAATTTCAAGTGAAAGACTAAAGTGACTCCTGTGTATGGCCATTGTAGGATGTAATCTTACTTTTCTGGAATTCCATTTTATATTTATTATTATTTTATTTATGTACTCTATACATAATATTAACTATAATGTATATATATATATATATATATATACACACACACACACACACACTGTGTGTGTGTGTGTGTGTGTGTGTGTGTGTGTGTGTGTGTGTGTGTGTTTGTTGACTGTTTTATATGTGTATTTTGATTTGATTTCAAGTATTGCATTTTTATATGTAAAAGTTATATTTTTCAGATCAAGAATTGAATTCCTGATGTCATGAAGGATTAAATGCTGAATGGTTTATGTGTGCTGAACCAGTTGACTGGCTGTGGAACATTAATTCTATAGAGGTTAATTAAGCCCCTAAAGATTGTTTTTCTGTAGCTGCTGGTTACTGTATCATAATTTATCCCTTGTGTAAAATGCATTTGTTTGTATCAAAGTGTCAGTAAAGTGTAGTATTGTGGTTGTTGTTTTGTTGTTGTACATTCAGTTTAAGCTGCTTATTCATTAATTGGTTAAAATGTATGGCTTACTTTGCTAGGATGTCCGTGAACTGTAGTAATGCACACTGGGCTCCAGTAGCTGAAGTTCGACTTTATTAAAGTTACAGACATACTTTACAACGTGAGCAAATCACCCCTGACTGTGAAGTTAGCATTTTAATTTTCCCACCCGTTTTACGACAAGCCCCGCCCTCTTGCGCAGGCAAGTGCTTTCAGTAAAAAATGCAGCTTACTTGCCAAAATCCTTTAACGCAATTAAACATTATTAAATTGTTAAATTAATTATGATATTTCTAATTTAATTAAATTGCTATTTATAATTTCTCATTGATAATAATTTCAAAATATTTTTTTTTTTTTCGAAGTGTACACAGCATTGTAAATGCCTCCCTCTATACTCTGACAATAATTTAATATAATTTACTATAAAGCAATTAAGTAAAATAAAAATAGAAAGAGAAATATGCTGACTGAAGATAAGTGGAGTTTGACGGAATACGGGCGGGAAAAGAACAGCGTGAGACGGTTTCCACGGGAACGCAGAGGCGCGAGGCTGACAAGGCGGGGCTCGCGCTCAGCGATCATAAAGTGTCAGCTATTGTCATATGAACCCGGATTTATATTTATTTACAATAATAGTGTGCAATCCGGCAGAGGGGACATGACAGACGCTGATAAAACACTGCAGGTGAGTTCGAGCCTCTTATCATGTCTGTGCTCTGCAGCTTGTCCTGAAATATGAGCAGGGAAGCGCAGCAGCGTCATTTTCTGCTGTACAGTCACAACCTGCAGGACAGACACTGGAGGGCTATGTACTATTATACCAAGTGCACTATTGTCTCTGCTAAACTGTCATTGTATTACACTGATTTTTTTGCATGAAATAATAAAATTATCCACAGTATTTAGATAATTATTAATTGTAATACTAATGAAAAATATTATGACCTTCCTGTCTAATATCGGTGGTTTGCACAGAGACGTTATCAGTCAAAGCTGTGGAGCTGATGATAAAGCTGACAGTACTGGTTGTAGTGATGTATCTGCAGGATTCTGCCTTTGTCTGTAGGAGGAAGACTATGTTGGAGAGATCAAAGGGGGCCTGCGTCCGTCTATGAGGCTGGTAGTGATGGGCATTGTTCACAAACAGCCCAAGAGGTAATGTCTCACATCTGTCTCTCCATCTCTGAATAAATCCCAAATGTTTCTCAGCTCTCTTTTATTGTAGCTCTCATTCCTGAAATAGTCATTACTCCTGGTTCACATATTGTTCAGTATATGTTCAGTAGCACTATATGATCTGATTGTGGGATTGGGATTCAATTACTAATTAGAATCTGATGTGTTACAGCCACTGGTGTTTCTGTAGTAATATAGAATATTTACAGGTCATGTACAGACAGGTCAATTTACAGACAATACACAATAAACAGTAAACACTATACATAGTATGCACAGACTGCAACAGGGACAAGTACAGTGTGCTTGTAAATACACAATACACAAGCAGACATACAGATTAAATTAAGACATGTAATGTACATTGTAGTGCAAACAACAGCAGTGTTGGGAATGAATTATGTACAGTTGTATGAGTGTAATAACTAAGTGTAATAACCGTCTGGGGAAACCAGGAGTAGCTATGGCTGGAGTTCAGAGATTTAGTGAGTAGGAAACTATATTAGATTTCACACACACACACAAGTACACACACACACACACACACACACACACACACACACACACACCTCTTGCTCTCTCTCTCTCTCATTTTACTAACTCAAGAGTATGGTCCATAGGGACATATGAAAAAAAAATAAAAGCAGCACAATGACATTAAACAACAATCTCGGGTTTTTAGGGCTTTAAATCCAAATTCCATTCCTGGATGTTGTAATCACTGAATTATGTGACACTAGGTGGCCAAACAACAGTATAATTTACTATAAAATCTGTAACTTAGATTCAATATCAGGAGAAAACCTCTGTAATCTTCCTTCAGAAAGCATATCTGTTCCAGACTGAGATGAGGTTTTGGTGAAATTTAGAATATCTATCTATCTATCTATCTATCTATCTATCTATCTATCTATCTATCTATCTATCTATCTATCTGTGTACAGCCACTTACCATATACAGTAGATCCGTTTGTACACCATCTCAGCCATCATCATTTCTGTGTTTAATATGTTAACCTCCATTTATATGAATAGCCAGGACCCCCAGAGAATCTCCACTGAGCTGGTAGGCTATTATTTGAATGATGGGTCATTTATAATACAGAGGTGACACTGACATGTTTGAGGCATGTTAATATATGTGGGCTGCACAGACTACACCACACAGCTCGTTTTGCTGGAGTCTTTATACACCGGCCTACCCGAAATATTCAGCGACAGAAACCAGTGAAAAAGGACTAATAACACAAACTGTGCATAAATTTTGCATCTACAAAATGTACCAACAGGGCAGGATTGAGTGTATGCAGAGTTTTTGTAATGTAATACAGAGTTTATAAATCTGATACATAGGATAAAATCCTAGCTAATTTATTGTAAACATTCATACAAAGGAGATCTTCAAACGAATCAATAGCATTTAACCCCAAATAAGTAAAAGTTGGGACAGTATAGAAATAAAAAAAAAGCTCATTAAAACACTGTTTCTTTTACGTTGACTTAATTGCAGACAGTATAAACCCAAGATGCTTTAATGGTTTGTCTGGTCAACTTAATTTCACTTGTTAATATACTGTACATCCATTCCTGTATTTCAGGTCTGCAATACATTCTAAAAAAGTTGGGACGGTAAAGTATTTACCACTGTGTAATGTTATTCCTTTTCACAAAATGCACCAAGAATACCAATCAAAAATGGTTCAGGTGTCATTTTGTCCCTTTCTTCCTGCAAACACATCCTATCATCATATTTTCCATTTCAAAATGTCTACTGGGGACAGGTCAGGGCTGCAGGCAGGCCAGTTCAGTACTGATACCATCTTCCTCCCCAGCCATGCTTTTGTAATGTGCGCAGCATGTAGTTTTGCATTGTCTTTTTACAAAATGCATGGACATCCCTGGAAAGTATGTCATCTTGAAGAGAGCATGTGTTGCTTTAAATTCTCCATATACTTTTCAGAAGTGTATATTTTCTTTGCCAAGGACACTGACACAACCACATACCATGACAGACCTTGACATTTGGACTTATTGCTGATAACAGTTTGCATGATCCTTTTTGTCTTTGTTCTGGAGCATACAGCATCCATTTCATCCAATCCAAACCTGGAATACTGATTAATCTGACCACAATACACATTGCCAATGTGTGATAGTCTATCTCAGATACTTCTGAGCCCAGAGAAGTCAGTGCAGCTTCTAGACATGGTTAACATAAGGCTTCTATATTGCACAGTAAATCCATTTGACAAAGGTTTGCCAAAATAATCCCTTGCCCATGTGGTTGTAACAGTTACTGATGAATTAATGGTTTTTGATGCAATGACATCTAAGGGATGGGGGATCATGGGTGTTCAGCTTAGGCTTGCACCCTTGCCCTTTATGCACAGAAAGTCCTCCAGATTCTTTGAATCATTTAATGATGTTATGCACTGTAGAGGGAGAAATATGCAAATCCCTTTCAATCTTTCTTTGAGAAACATTTATTTCTATTTTTATTTAAATCATTTTCTCACACATTTGTTGACAATGTGCACATCTTTTCTCCTCAAAAACTCTTTGGTGGATACTGCTTTTGCACCAAATCATGATTTCAGTCACATGTTGACATCACCTATTTAAAATATTTATTTTGTACCTCATTTTTTTACTAGTCCTAAAGTGCCACCATGTTAACTTTTTTGGAATGTGTTGTAGGCCTGAAACGCAGGAATGGGTGTATATTAACAAATGAAATTAAGTTAACCAGACAAAACATGAAATATATTGAGTTCATGCTGTCTGCAATGAAAGAAAAAAGTCCAAGTAATTGAAAGAAACACTGTCAACATTTGTCAAGTGACCTGTCAACATTTTCTTCTCTGGTTCAACAAATAAAATAAATATTGGACATGGCCAATATATATATATAATTTACAAAGATTTCAGGACAGACTCTGTAGTATTCTCTGTAGTGCACTTTTGCAGCCAGTGCCAGTGTGAGAAAGGATCAAATCCCATGAAGACTTGGCTTGGAGGATATTGTATGAGATACCATGCCTACAAGTTTTATCCTTATTTGGTAAATTAAAGGAATCATTTCATTGACTTGATGATTGGATAATCTCATTCATTACAGTGTGCTTAGATTATGTAAAACAAACTATACATCTTAATTGAGTGCTATTGGGAGTCCATGTTTTGTATTAATACTGTGTTGCTCATAGACTGGTCAGTATTCCTGAGATGTTCATGTTTATACGTAATTATTCTTAAAAACCTTCGGGTGATATTTCCAGTCTTTATATTCCATGAACTTCAAACTGACACACTGACAACTCTATCTGTTTCTACAGTTTGGTGGTATCTGTATCCTGTCCCTCTCAGGGTGAGGGTGATGAGGAAGAGGAAGGGGACGTGGGGCTACAGTTGACAGTGAACTTCAGGGAGAAGGCTGTACGGCGTAATTCTCGAATGGCTGGAAAGTGGGGAACACCTGAAAGTGCACTGTCTTTCTTCCCTTTCGCTGCTGGAGAGTCTTTTAAGGTAAAGAGATCATAATATTACTGTATAAAATCATGCAATATTAAATGGCTTTTTATTGAATGCATAGTTAGTTTATTAAAAGTGTATTATAGTGATTAATCATGCAGATAATATGCATCACTTTTGCAGTTTGATGGATTTTTTAAGGAATATTTGACAACTAATATTATTTAGCCGAAAATAGCAAAACACACTTTCAGTGTTTGAATAATATACCAAACAATGAGGGTTTTAACGACACTGTTACCTTTTTGGACATTCAGAATTGTGCTTTTCCTCACCAGTTAACAAACAGATTCACCAGTACAGTTACAGTTTGGTGCTGAAATGGAAGAAGACAATAAACTACAACAATAACCTTTACTAAACTACAGTTGTTATGATAAAGCCTGAATACAACTGATTAGCTTTGTGTTTGCGTTAGCTGATGTGTTGTGTTAGCTTGTATTGTGTTTGTGTTAGGTTGTGTTGTGTTTGTTAGCTTGTGTTCCATTTGTGTTAGCTTGTGTTTGTGCTAGCTTTTGTTGTGTGTTAGACTGTGTCTGTGTTAGGTTGTGTTTCTTAGCTTGTGTTGTATTTGTGTTAGCTTGTGTTATGTGTGTTAGCTTGTGTTGTGTTTGTGTTGTTTGATAGCTTGTGTTGTGTTAGCTTGTGTTGTTTTTGTTTGTGCTTGTGTTAGCTTGTATTGTGTTTGTTATCTTGTGTTTGTGTTAGCTTGTGTAGTGTTAGCGTATGTTTGTTAGCTTGTTTTGTGTTTGGGCTGCAGTATTAGGGACCGTCTCACAATTACCAGAAAAAAAATGTGAAGTGTTTCAGTGTCTGTAGCCAATTAAATAGTTTGGTTAAAAATGTTAGAATTATATATATATATTTTTTTTTTTTTTTTTTTTTTTTTTTTTTTTTTTTTTTTTTTTTTTTTTTTTTTTTTTTTTTTTTTTTTTTGTTTGTTTGTTTTTTTTTCAAATAAAATCAACTTTAGTGTCACATAACCTTTCAATGATGAGAAGGAGAGTGAAAATCTTGGGTACATAGTCCCTGCAATACTAAATACAAAAACAGAAATGTAGCCAAATGTTTAATTTTTTTCGGTTTCAGCCAAAAATGTTTATTTCGGTTGGAATGTCTATTTTTTTTACATCCCTAATATCTGTCTGTTTAGACCTCTAAATATCTGTAAATATCTTTCAGTACTTGTAATAAAAAAGAACAAGTAACTAGCATATATTTGTAAAATTATATACAGTATATGCATTTATTTGGAGACTCCTGCAGAGATATCCTGGCCTGTATACAGTGTTGCTCAGTATGGGTATATTAGGGTGACCAGATTTGGGTTTCTGAAAAGGACACCTTTTTTTTTTTTTTTTTTTTTTTTTTGGGGGGGGGTCATCGGTGTATGATATGACACAAATGACATGGTGTCTTTGTAAAAATTGCATTTATTGAACAGCACAAAACAACATAGTACACCAACAAAAACATACACTGACATGTTTTGAGTGTAATAGTGAAAGACTAAGTAAAAAAAGAATAATTTCTTTGTCTCAAAGAAATCTGTAACTTTAGCTGATGAGCTCTCGCCTCTGGCTCTGGCTGCTTTCGCGTGCTTTGTTGAATTGACGTGCACCTGCAGGTCGTTGGCACCTTTATTTGCCACAGACACATAAGTGCCTGCCTTACACGTCAAGCACTCTGCCTCATACGGATCACGACCCTGGCGAAAGCACGGGAGTTTTTTCTTCAACTCCTCCGTAAATGTACACTTTTGTTTCAGCATTGCCGTAGACACACACGGGCTTTCGCTTGTAAACACTCGGGGGTACACTGGCAAGCCAACGTTTTCTTCTTCACACACACAATGCTAAGTAGATAGATTTGAGGAGAAGGGCTTGACTAATTTGCGATACAGAGAAACCTGGAATGGAGTGGAATGGAACGGAGTCGCAATTCTAATCACAATGCACTGTACATGTATTATGTTTGAGGCGGTCGAAGAAATTTTGAAATTCCCCCCGGACATTTTTTTAGGTCTCAAAAGTAGGACATGTCCGGGAAAAAGAGGGCGTCTGGTCACCCTAGGGTATATAAACAACCTCTCTGCTTTGATGTGTGGATGGGAAAGCTGTTAGTAAAGCTATTAAGAGTTCTGTTGAACTATTCAGACTCAGTAACAGATGCACATGAGCAAGTGGAGCTTATGGTGAATCTCCAGGTCTGTGGTGTGGAGTGGGTGTAAGTTTTAAGTTGTTTCATACTGACTAAACTCTGAGACATAAACAAGGAAGCAAATATGGCACTACTGTGCCAAGATTACTTCACAGTGTTTATTCCCCCAGAGGGAGTGCTGTTATACTGAGCATCAGAGCAGCTGTGATTACACCCAAGTGCTGATGATACAGCTGTGCTGATATTCAGTATAACAGCACTTCCTCTAATGTGAAACAGCTTTTATTGATTAACAATAATATAAATACAGTATTGAACTTTGTGTGTTTAACAATGCACTGGTAATGATAGTATTTCTTCATTTTTGGGGTCTTAAATGGTATTTAAATAGCAGTGAATTTCTCTTTCTCTCTCTCTCTCTCTCTCTCTCCCTCTCCCTCTGTCTCGTTCTATATATCTCCTTCTGACTCTCTCTTTCTTCCTCTGTCTCTCCCTCTCTCTCTCTGTCTGACTCTCTCTCACAGATGGAGATTGTGTGTGAACACCAGCAGTTCCGTGTTCTGGTGGATGGTCAGCCATTGTGTGGATTCACTCACAGAGTGACCAGGCTAGTGTCCCTCACTTCCCTCCGTGTAGTTGGAGACCTGCAGATCACCAAGGTTGCTTAAGAGTGACAGTTGTCCTGACAGCATAGAGACATTCTGATCTCTTAAACAAACCCATCCTATTAGTTCTTACTGTATAAAGTCCTAATGTTTTTGTATGCGTCACTACATGGACAGCAGTCATGTCCCCACAGCTGTTTGGGGCAAGTGATGACCAAACTGTCCCAAAATACCACAATGGGCTGTAATTCTGAATTCATTCTAAACCTTCAGCACTGAATACTCTACACAACTGTACAGTCTTCTCAAAGCCAAAAATGGCCACATCAATTCTTTAAGGAATGTGCTCGGGTGAATTAATACTGCATTTGAGTGATGAAGTAAACCAGGTAGTGTCCCTACAACATTGTGATTTCATACAGTTTATGAGTTCATCAATCAATCATCAACTGAAACTTTTTATCCAGTGAATTACACCGATTGGCCACTTTATTAGAAACCCATATACTGAACAGCAGTCTAACAGTTGTCAACAATGGAGCCCACTAGGAACTGTCATCCCTGCTCTACTCCTTCATCAGTGGTGAGTTTCAGATGTTCTTGGGTGATTGTCCACTCTCAGTCTGTCAGTTACGCTGATCCACTCATACCAGCAACACACACCTTACCACAACTCACCATGTCAGTGTCACTGCTGTTTAGAGAGTGATCCACCATTCAAATAATATCTTACAACCAGACATTTGATCCTGTGGTCAGAATCTGAGCATTGTTGAATGAGGTAGTGGGTGAATGACAAATGCTACATGATAATCCATAACTACAGTCAGTAATTGTACACCTCTACAGATGCTGTCATAAAATTAGAATATCATAAAAAAGTTGATTTATTTCAGTAATTACATTCAAAAAGTGAAACTTGTATATTATATTCATTCATTACACACAGACTGATATATTTCAAATGTTTATTTCTTTTAATTTTAATGATTATAACTGACAACTAATAAAAAAAACAAATTCAGTATCTCAGAAAATTAGAATATTACAAGACCAACACAAAAAAAGCATTTTTAGAAATGTTGGCCATCTGAAAAGTATGAGCATGAAAAGTATGAGCATGTACAGCATTCAGTGTTTAGTTGAAGCTCCTTTCCCTGGATTACTGCAGCAGTGCGGTGTGGCATGGAGTCCATCAGTCTGTGGCACTGCTCAGGTGTTGAGAGAGCCCAGGTTGCTCTGATAGTGACCTTCAGCTCTTCTGAATTGTTGGGTCTGGTGTATCACATCTTCCTCTTCACAATACCTCATAGATTTTCTATGGACTTATGGTCAGGTGAGTTTGCTGGCCAGTTAAGAACAGGGATACCATGGTCCTTAAACCAGGTACTGGTAGCTTTGGCACTGTGTGCAGGTGCCAAATCCTGTTGGAAAATGAAATCTTCATCTCCATAAAGTTGGTCAGCAGCAGGAAGCATGAAGTGCTCTAAAACTTCCTGGTAGACGGCTGCGTAGACCTTGGAGCTCATAAAACATAATGGACCAACACCAGCAGATGACATGGCACCACAAATCCTTTTTTGTATTGGCCTTAAGTAATATTCAAATTTTCTGAGATACTGAATTTGGGAATTTTATTAGTTGTCAGTTATAATCATCAAAATAAAATAAAAAATAAAGATTTGAAGTGTATCAGTCTGTGTGTAATGAATGAATATAATATACAAGTTTCACTTTCTGAATGTAATTACTGAAATAAATAAACTTTTTCATGATATTCTAATTTTATGCCCAGCACCTGTATAATGGGGCTGATAAAGTGGTCAGTGAGTGGTTATATATTCTTTTTATTAGATTATTCTGTTGATAGTTTTTTCCAATTCATCATTAGAATGTGAACTTGAATGAAACGGCTCAGAAAAGTGAATTTCCTTGAACGTGGTCTACTATCTGCCACTGCCTTGGTGTAACACGTATAACAACAGAAGTGCCTTCACAATTGAGTGTGGCTGTGCTGTTTTAGTGGAGGAAAGATAGAAATACAGCAAGAAATTGAGTAGGATGTGCCTCTCTCTTTAAGAATTTGTTGAATAGTGACTTTCATGGTACTAAGTTAACAGGGTGGTGCGTATGTGTTGTAGACACACCTCTGGTATCTACAGGTGCTGTAGTTAGACTGATAATGATATATGCTGCATTAGGGTTTACCTAGATCCGTTTATTTTAGTGTGGTGAATGCAAAGTCATGAAACTGAATGCTTGATAATAAAGCAAAAAAGCTCTTTAGATGTTTTTGTTATTCAGTTCAACTGGCTGTATATTTGCAATATTAAAACAATAAAATTATAAGAATTGATTTTTGGTGCACATTTTTGATAAAAGTATAGAAGTTGGTGGTATATTTGTGTCACAAGTGGGGACATTTTCTAAAAATACAATAAAAACTGATGTCTGTCATTTGTTAATTCACTTGATCCTTAATTTGTCAAGCATTTAAGTGAAGACTAATTTAAAACACTTATTGTAATGGATTGTAATGATCTTATATTGTGAATAATTGTGAATCTTTCCTTCTTTCTAAGTATTAGTAATGGTTTTGTTCTAACAGTGTCTGAGTTGAAGAGAAGTTTAGTAGCTTTACAAAAATGACAAAATGACAAAAGTGTTCTTAACAACAATCTTAAATATAAATAAATTTAGAAATTGATACCTGAAATACAAAAAAAGTTGGGACAGATGCTGAATAAGACTGAAAAGTATAAGTAACACTGTTCTGGAAGATTCCACACTTAGCACAATTGACTGTTAAAAGGCGAGGTCATCAAGATTGAGTACAAAAGGAGCATCCAACAAAGGCTTTGTCTTTACAAGCACGGGTGGTGGTTCACGACTTTGTGCCAAACTTGGTGAGATAATTGTCAGTTCAAACACAATGTTTCTCAGAGCAAGATTGTAAAGAATGTACGTTTTTCACCTACTACAGGTTATAATATCGTGAAAAGATTCAGGGAGTCAGCGGAAATCTTAATGTATCAAGTCAAAAGAGAAAACTGCTGCTGAATGAATTTGACCATCAAGCCCGTAGGCAGTACTCTTTGAGAAACCATCATGCAACCATGTTGGCAGTAGCTACATGGGCTTAAGAGTGCTTTGGATAACCATCGTGACTTAACACAGTGTATGACTGCATAAAAAATGTAACCCAAAACTATTATGCAAAGAGGCAGACATTAATATTTGGCAGAAATATTCTCTGAGCCTGATAATGAACTGAAAGAAGCGTTCTGTGGTCAGATGAGTCCAGGTTTTAGCTTGCTTTTTTTTTTTTTTTTTTTTTGGGGGGGGGGGGGGG
>BRDA01002763.1:6136-16136 GCA_036984385.1 Crenuchus spilurus | reverse complement strand
TGTGTATTACGTGGACCAGACATTGCGGAGATGCTGGATCAAGCAGTCCATGAACAATGTGACCACTGATCAGAGGACTAAAACAAGGCAGAGTGGACAGTGAGCGGACACAGCGTGTCTGATCCCTTAAACACACACTAACACACCACCACCACATCACAGTCACTGCCGTGCTGAGAATGATCCGTAACGTTAGTCTCCGGTAGAGGTTAGCCTGTACACTAGGGGGTGCACCATCATTCTCCAGCAGGCAGACTTGGCTGCCTGTAGAAAAGCCTGTAAATGTGTCTGTTTTGGTTCACCAGCATCCGGAGCCCAGTTCAGTTCAGTGATCTACAGACAATAATGAGCTGCTTCACTGGTGTAGTCGAGGGGTTGCGTCCGCTCTTGTGCTCATTAAGTTTGGACATATATGGTCAACAGAACACAGCAGCCCTCTTATCACCGCTTCACAGATGCTCCTTCTGTTCTTCCTGCTTCGTTTTCTGTTTATCGCCGTTTCCACCATCCGACCGTTTCCTTCTTTTACCATCCCTCTATCTGGTACTCTCTCACTCTGTCTCTCTCTGGTACTCTCTGTTCCTCCTGTAGTTAACAAGTTATGTAAGTGCTGCTGTGAGGTAATGACAGTTTGGAACGAGTGGGTCATGTTGCTGTCATAACTCATTTAGCCTGCGTTCACAATAAACACTGCATCCTGCAGTGTGTGTGTGTGTGTGTAAATAGTCTGTCCCCCCCGAGAGTGTGTATTATATTCAATTTCTCATTAGCCATGTTTAATACCTAAACCAGCATCCACAAACAGCTGACATCAGCTGTTTAGTAACACACTTCACCCCCTCTGTGATCTGCATAGAAAGTGTGTGTGTACTGGTTTGTATCTCTTTAATAGGACCAAAGGTCCTCTTAATGGTAGGATTGCATGTAAAATCTGTACATTTTGCTGGTTCTAGACACATCTAGAGTGGAGCTGTGAGATGGATGTACATGTAGATCAGACATGTCTGGAGTCTTAACTCTGAGGACAACATTGCTAACAAACAGTAGAAGTCAATAGTCACTGAAACCGCCCAGCCGTTTTAGTAAAAATACTTCATCTCGCTCGTAATGAAGGTCTCACAGGCTAGTGGATGAGGTTTAGGATGCTGTATGACTTAATCTGAACTTTAAAAATTATTTAAAAAATTAAAATAATACTAAAAACAGTCTGCAGTGTTTTTTTTAAAGCTTACAGTAAGACATACAGCATCTTAAACAGCATCCATTAATCAGTGGGACCTTAATATAGATGCGGTAGGCGATTTAGGTGACTACTGAGCTCTATACCTGAGTGCTGTACTGAGTACTTGGGTGTTTATTAGCAAAACTAGTCTCATAGGTCCAGTTCTAAAAAAAAATTGGACTGCATTTGAGGTAAAGAGCAAAACTGTACAGATATGATTTCTGGGCGAATCACTGCTTTAAGTTTTAGGTTTAAGTGTAGTATTAGGTGTCAGTGGAACGTCCTCACAAAAACAGTAATACCGATCTGTGTGTGTGTGTGTGGATGTGTATGTTGGCACACACTCGCTCTTTCCTGCTATTAGTGTTGAGTTCTTTTGAGTCCCTCGAGCTCCTGCTGGAGGTAAGAGTCATACACTGTGCCAAGGGGGCGGAGCCTCTGCCCAGTCACAGTGCCAACCAGCTGCCAATCAAAGCACATTCTAAAGAATTTAACAATAAATAAGAGTGAAAAATACCTGTGTTGGCGGGGGGAACGTCATTACTGAATTAGTTCATGTATTTGAATTAATTTGATTATATTGGACAGGAATGGGTCTGTATTCCAGGATAAATTACAAATAATTCACTCTAGCTATTGTTTAATCATGTAGTAATTCAGCTACTGGCTTATTAAGTGCATTTAATCACATTAAGTCATGAACTAAAGAGTCTCTGGTGTTTACTTACCTAAGAGAGCCAGGCTGCCTCTGCTCTGACTTCATAAACACACACAGCTGATCAGGAAAAGAGAGAATATACTGCTTTAACCTGCAAACACATACAAAGTGATAAAGTCAGACACCAATACATTCATTTAAACATGTAAAAGTGATGATATCGAACACACCTTAATCTCAATGCTGACTCTATAAACCCAGGTGCCTCGTATTTGAGTTAAGACCTCATCATCATCAGTGTGATCAGTAAATTGTAAGTTATCGTTTATTCATATTTATTAATATTAATTTATTACCATGCAAGCATAGTAATAAAGTATGGTATATATAGTGGTGCTTGAAAGTTTATAAGCTCTTTAGACTTCATACATTTCTGCTTAAATTTGCATCAGCTTCATCGTATAAAGAAAAATAAGTCAAAAATATTAGACAAACATATTAAACTCGGTCATTTGGATTCAGGAAAATTGTCCTATATTACATGTGGAACTTTAGGATTAGCAAATAATTTGAAGATTACATTTGAGTCAGGTGTTGTCGATCAATGAGATGCCAATCAGGAGTGTGCGGGTGTCCTGTTTTATTTAAAGAACAATGATCTCGCAAAGTCTGATCTCAACACATGCTTGTGGAAGTGGCAAAAAAGATTTTTGAGGAAGAACTGTTGGACGTAAAAGGTTACAAAACCATCTTTAAAGCATCTGGACTCCACCACATTCAAGGAAATTCAAGACCATTGTTACCCTCCCTAGGAGTTGTTGACCAGCAAAGATCACTTCAAGTGCAAGGCGTGTAATAGGCGGCGAGGTCACAAAGGAACTCAAGATAACTTCTAAGCAACTGACGGAAGTTAATGTTCACGAGTTCACCATCATAAGAACACTGAACAACAACAGTGTGCATGACAACGTTGCAAGGAGAAAGCCACTGCTCTCCAAAAAGAACATTGCTGCCTGTCAGCACTTTGCAAAAGATCACGTGGACAAGCCAGAAGGTTACTGGAAATGTTTGTGGAGAGATGAGACCAAAATAGTTTCAGTGTTTTGTTTCGAGAAAGGAAAACACTGCATTCCAGCATAAAAACAGCATCCTATCTGTGAAACACGGTGGTGGCAGTATCGTGGTTCTGTTTTGCTACATCTGGGCCAGGATGGTTTGCCATCACTGATAGAACAAAGAATTCTGAATTAAACTAGCAAATTCTAAAGGAAAATGTCAGGACATCTGTCTGTGAGCTGAATGTCAAGAGAACGTGGGTCAGGCAGCAAGCCAATGAGCCTAAGCACACGTCGTTCTACCAAAGAAAGGTTAAAAAAAGAATAAAGCTCATGGCCAAGTCAAAGTCCTGACCTTAATCCAAAAGAAATGTTGTGGAAGATCCTGAAGCAAGTAGTTAATGGAAGGAAACCTACCAACATAAGAGCTGAAGTGGTTTTGTACAAATTCCTTCAGGCTGATGTGCAGGACAGATCAACACTTATCGGAAAAGTTTAGCTGCAGTAACTGATGCACAAGGAGGTCACACCAGATACCGAAAGCAAAGGTTCATGTACTTTTAATACCGACACTGAAGTGGATGTTTGTTTACAAATGTCAACATAAGGAAGTTAAAATGTATGCCCCTTGATTGTTTGTCTAGGAGTTCATTGGTTGGTAGTAAAATAGAAATCTGATCACAGTCTGACTCAGAGATTTGCATCATCTGGTAACCTGAGTGCAGGTAAACAAATACAAAGTGATTTTCTGAACTGGATTATTAAGTGAATGTAAACACACTCAATGATCAAGCTGAGATTCTCCAAACATAGCAAAAGAAACCCGTAAGACTTCAGAAGTGTGTGTGTGTGGCTGAAGCACATGGCATCCATGAAGATGGCAGAGGCCGCAGGACCTTCTGAGGAATCAGGAAAAATGGAAAAAGCTTTAATTTGAGGTTTTAATGTCTTTATTTTGGCTAGTTCCCCAAGCCAGGACTCACTGAGAGCAACTAGTCACGTTTAACATGAAGAAGAAACTTCACTCTTTCCTCTGGGCTGAGTTGATGTAATTTGGTTATTTGGTTTGCTGATTTTCACACTGACTCACTTTTGGAGTGTGAACACCCGCCTTACATTTCCTTCATAACAGATCTCCACGTGCTGCTGGTGTGTTCGTTTAGATTTGTCATCTTTATGTTTGCAGGCCAGGAAACGTTAAAATGCTCATAATTAATATAATTGTTGTGCAAAGGAGTCTAGAACTTGTATCTAGTTTACATCTGAACATTTTTGTTACAATTTAGAATAAAACCACCTTACAAACATTTGATAACTCTGTAACGTGGTTCTGTAATTTGAGGAAAAACAGAAAGAGGAGAGTGAAGAAGCCCACAGTATGAAAGAGAAACCTCGGAAAAAAAGTGAGTGAAGAGGAACGAGAGGAGAGCTGAGGAAAATCAGAGAGGAGAGAGAAGAGGTGCATGGTATGAAGTGTCTGAGGGAGGTGACGTATAGAAACGAGAGGAGAGCTGAGGAAAAACAGGAGAGAGAAGAGGTGCATGGTATGAAGTGTCTGAGGGAGGTGATGTATAGAAACGAGAGGAGAGCTGAGGAAAAACAGAGAGGAGAGAGAAGAGGTGCATGGTATGAAGTGTCTGAGGGAGGTGACGTATAGAAACGAGAGGAGAGCTGAGGAAAAACAGAGGAGAGAGAAGAGGTGCACGGTATGAAGTGTCTGAGGGAGGTGACGTATAGAAACCAGAGGAGAGCTGAGGAAAAACAGAGGAGAGAGAAGAGGTGCATGGTATGAAGTGTCTGAGGGAGGTGACGTATAGAAACGAGAGGAGAGCTGAGGAAAAACAGAGAGGAGAGAGAAGAGGTGCATGGTATGAAGTGTCTGAGGGAGGTGATGTATAGAAGCGAGAGGAGAGGTGAGGAAAAACAGAGAGGAGGGAAAAGAGGTGCATGCTAGGGAAAAAAAAGCGTAGCTCCCATGATGAGGAGCTGTATCAAAACAAGCAAAAATGAGAACTATATCGGCCTTTATTTTCAGCAAAATCAGTTTTAAAGCCACTGACAACTTTGTGTGTATTGTTTGCACTTCAGAGATGCTGGGCAAGATGAGTAACAACCCACCTAATGAGGGGTGAAATCTTTGTGCCACCCCACCTACATTCACCATACTTCTGGGAACACAAACCCTACAAACAATTCCCGGAAGAACAGTGTGCAGACATTTTTCATATGAGCTTTGGATTCAGTATTTCAGAGTATTGAAAGCAACCTGTGTGCCATTATCAGACCATCCGTAGAGCCAGTTGTTTCTTGTCATTGGTTATCTGTGCCAGCTAAAAAGAGAATCAGCATTGCTCTATTCAAATCTGGTAGAGGGAAGTGGACAAAACATTTGGCATAAGCGTGGCAACAGTTCACTACTGTGTATACTGTATGTCATGCAAGACTGGTGCTCCGCCCACATGGATCACACAATGTGCGTGGGCCCCCCCGAGCATTCATGGGGGCACCACTTAAGTCTTCCCAACGGAGGCCAAAGTCTACACACAGGGCACACAAGCACAAAAGCTTTCGGCACCGCAAACCACCATCCGTAGACCCCGGCCAACACCTTCTGCTCAATGAAGGGAAATAAGAGAGCTGAGGAAAAACAGAGAGGGAGGAGAGAGAACAGTTGCACGGTATGGAAGAGAAGTGCACCTTTCCATTCTAAGCCACCTTCAAAATGTCTGGATGTTTTATACCGTCTAGTACACGTGTCAAACTCCAGTCCTGGAGGGCCGGATTCTTACAGAGTTTTGTGAACTTCCTGATCAAACACACCTGATTCAGCTCAGCAGGTAATGAGCAGGTTTAATTGTAGGGTCAGACCAGAGAAATCACCAAACTCTGCAGGAATCCGGCCCTCCAGGACCGGAGTTTGACACCCCTGGCCTAGAAGATGAAAATGATAAAGTTTCTCAGGCATGTAGTTGGCTTCAGTGTTCACTTCTGCTCTGTTAAACTGAAGAAATATCAGGAGATTTGACTTTGTTGTGATTTGCTCATGCACAAACACATGTTGGTCCAATTCACTGCATCACAGCGTCTGCAAGCTTTAGTCTGGTGGCCTGGAAACGGCCAATCCCGCAGGGTGATTCATTCTGGAAGAACACAAGCATTCCTCAAAGCCTTGAGGACTGACACGCTCCAGAACCGCGGGTGGACAGGTGGAACAGCAGGACGCTCCTGACACACTCAGATCCATTTCTCAGCCACACAAAATGCACCCGGCCAGGTTATGTAACATCGTAATAGAGATTCATAATAACAATAATAAAAGCAATATTAGAAAGTGGTCTGAACTGGGAAAGAGTTTAGGATCTTGATGAATTCTCCATGCAGCCCACATCGTTTTTAGAGCTATATTTGTCTCTCTTTTGTTGTCAGCAGCCAAAAAGTGCCGATCCAAAGTCTTACTTAACCAGTAACTGCGTAGAAGGTCAGTCCAGTATCAGATTACACTTTATTCCTTTTACAGAGTACAGAAAAGACCTGTAATATATTCATCAAAACTCCTTTATTTGACTGCAGTTGCACTTTCAACTGTATAAATATACCAGGACTGACCTACAAGCTGAAAGGGAAATGACCCAGACTAAAATTAAGGGCAAGTGATGATCTCAAAAAATCATATGGTCTTTAAAAGTCACTAAAACTCACCACACATTAGCGCTTAGGAGAGACTAAGCCAGTTTTTGAAGATGGAGATGATTAGAAGAGGAACATTTAGCCAGGACATCAGGGTAACACTCCTTTTCCTTCTTTTTTTTTTAGAGGACCTTTCTGACCTCAGAGAATGTGGACTCATCTGAAGGACACCAACACCACTTCCAGTAAACACACAAGCTTTTCCTTGCAGGTCTCCCATCCAAGTACTAACCAGACCCAGACCTGCTTAGCGCTAGTAGATTTGTATGTAGTGTCCCACAGGTGCTACGGATGATGGCAACTAACCATATCAAGTACAGGGCAAAAATTTTAGAAAAGGTTTTTTTTTAAAATAATTTTATTTCTATGTTTTTGACAATTTTATCCCCTTCCCAATGTAGTAGTAGCCAATTAGCCCATCCCATCTGCTAGGACTCTCCACATCACTTTGCACTGTCCCTGACTCTAGTATGGTGAAGACATTCACCTGCCTCCTCCGCTGCTCGCGATACAGCCACCGCCTCTTTTTAAACTACCTCTGATACACCGTCACTGGGCAGCCAACGCGCTTGGAGGAAAGCGCAGGATTCCCAGCTCCGAATGGACCAATCAGTAGATGCCTGAGCCAGCAGATGTAGTGTGAACATGATAGGGAGAGTGAGAGCGCCATCTACCCACCCAGAGAGAGCACTGCCAATTTTTGCTTTCTTGGGCTCCGGCTGTTGATGGCAAACAGCATGACCGGGATTCGGACTCGCGATCCTCTGGTCATAACGTCTTAATTAGCATCTGGTCCAGTGAAGAACTCGAAGATGAAAGTCTTTTTTCATCTCATGATGTATAGCCTGGATTCCTGATGAACAGTTATCAAACAAAAGCACTGCAAAATTTACACTCTTACAGTTTGTGCTGTGAACACGGCTGTGGTGATCGCTGATGGTGATCGCACGAGGAGTTACTTCTCAACAGATGTACAAACTCTGATATGATTATTACAAGCTTTTATCTTCATTTTCACAACAATAACACTCCCCACACGCTAATCTCCACACTCCATCAACAAAAAAACACCACCGCAATGGCTCCGGCCAAGAAAACAAAACAGAACCCAAAAGTGGGTCAACCAGAACTCTGTCCAGCTCTATTCTACTGTTGATTTCTGGACCTATTATCACATAGTTAAGATTTAAGAGTTTGGTGACAGCCTGAAACCACAGAGCAGTCTCATTTCTATATTTACCCTCCAAAACAGGCACTTTAACAAGAACTGGCCTCTGGATAAAGCAGCCAGTCGTAAACTCTGGCCGTGTCAGCGACGCCTTCAGCAGAATTCAATGCAACAAGCGTTCTCCAATGAGCTCCATAAAAACCTCTCCTTTGTTGATTTGTCTGGAACTTTAGCTTCAGGGCTGTTTTAGTTTTTTACCTCTGAGGAAGAGACTTCAGCAGAGCTTTGAGCTTTTCTTTCATCTCTCCATCATGACTACTTCTGTCTTTAATTACTGATACACCAGATCCGTATTGGCACATCAGACCTGACCAGTCAATGTTCTATACCAGTGGTTCTTAACCTTTTTTGAGGCACCGAACCCACCAGTTTCATAAGCGCATTCACTGAACCCTTCTTTAGTGATAAATAAAATATGATTTTTTTCCCCAAATTCAAGACATATGTATATGTATTTTTACTGGTGCACAAAATGAGCCGTGCATGAACATCACCTTGCCCAAAGAACAAAACCAACACGGTGCATGAACTCACAACAAATTACGGTATTACTTTATTCTGGCCCTGAAAAAATATTTCGGCCTCATAAAAGAATTTCAGGCCCCCCCAAATTTTTTTTTTACCATTTTACTAAATAAAAATTAATTTGGATTTTTTTAAACAATGAAAATTTGTAATAACTTAATTTTTAAAATTTTAAATGTAATTTTTTTGGCCAAGCAGGGCGTGTCATCTCGACTTTACCCAAGTGTGTCTACCTCCGTGACAGAGGCTCCTCTGAACCCCCGAGACCGACTCCTCGAACCCCAAGGGCTCAATAGAACCCAGGTTAAGAACCACTGTTCTATACTGTTTCTTAGCTACGGTAGTTATAAACAGGGCCAGAGCAGGACTGATTTTACAGGATGCAGAGCAATCCATGACGGTGAGGAGCAATTAATGGACTTTTTAGGCCTAAAAATGGACTTCAAAACAGCTACTGCAGCACAGACAGGAAACGGAAAAGACAAATGAGAGCAGACGATGGACAACAGAACATGACCTAGCATACTTTTTGTGGAGATGAAGTTCAAAGGTACAAAACTGAACGCAACACTTACAAGCTCACAAACTTCATTTAGCTTAATTTTGCTCATCACATATACTCCACTACTGCAGATCTGTTGATCTGAAGATCTGTTGCTGCTCTGAGAGCTGCTATTGAGTCCAATCCTACTTCCAAGTCTTCCAACGGTTCTTGAGAAGCATGGACATGTGTGCAGGATTGGGCTTCACACCACTCCTCCAAATCACTGTCATGGTACGCCTCTATGGTACAGATCCATCACAGGCTTTGTTGTCTAATTTTTTTAGCTTTCTGCAGTGCATTCTGGACTTTATTAAGAAATGAAGGCGCTGATGGTCTTTCCTGCTCAAGATGCCATGTTCTGTTCTAAATTACACACGGCTTGGACATTACCTGTAAACGTATGCAGGTTTGGTGGGTGAGAGACTCTTACCTTTGGCGTTTGACTGGGTCTGACTCAGTCGGGTGGATGTAATTATTGACAATCTGCTGAAGAACTCGATCTTCCCGCACTCTACAGGTCAGAGGACAAAAAGTCTCTCATTAAACTTAACAGCTCACATTTCTGTCTGCCCTGCTTCTCTTTTCCTTTACTTCACAAAACGTCTGTTTAAGAGCAGAAACACTTGAGGTGGAGCGTCACTGTGAATAAAATCCTGATGATCTACAGCAACCACATCAAAGTTGGGATATTAGCGTTTTTATCTCACAGCTTAGAGCAGAATGACAAAACCAAAGATCAGCAGAGAAGACTGGGAGAAAGAAAGCGGATGGAGACTCACCGGTCAGTGTATTCTGCACTGCTTTGAGGGAAGTGGAGCTTCAGGTGCCAGTACAGCTTCTTCTCTCTACAGGAAAGTGTTCAAATCAATTCAATACATCAAAAAATCTGTAGAACAGTTAAGACAAGTGTGTCATTACACCTGACATATACCCTGCATAAAACATTTAACCTAGAGAATCAACTCTTCATACGAGTCCACTCTGCGGCTCGGCAGGAATCAGAGTGGACTCTGCGGCTCGGCAGGAATCAGAGTGGACTCTGCGGCTCGGCACGAATCAGAGTGGACTCTGCGGCTCGGCA
>BRDA01002761.1:0-14753 GCA_036984385.1 Crenuchus spilurus | reverse complement strand
TAATAAAACATAAGAGAGTGTTAATCTTGTAGCTGTCAAATCTTACAAGCATGACCAGGATTCAAGCTCATGGTCCTCTGATCATAGTGTCGGCGTTTTAGTCCACTGAGCCACTCGGGGACCTGTAACAGTGATATAAAGGTTTGTAATTATCCAGTTCTACAAGCCGAACCACTGTAGGGTTATTTTTTCAGATTATAAGTGCTTTTAAATAAAGAACAAAAATGTCCAAATATATTTTTGAGCCCAGCATATAATTTGTTTCTTCATTTATCGGAGAAATATACAAATCTAGAACCATCTGTGGTTCCAGTGGGATTAAGAGTTTAGGTAACATGAATATGTTGAGTGAATTGTGACCTAATTCATCACAGTAACAGTACAGTGTCATATTGCCCTCTCCTGGCCTGTGTTCAGCTCATTAAATAAGTGAAGCTCTCTCCTCTCCTCAGCCACGGCTCCAGATGTGACTCTTCCAGCAAGTGCGTCTCTGCCAGCTGGGGCTCCGCTCTCCTCAGCGACCCGAGAACAGGACGAAGCGGCCCGCAGGAACACGCCCAGCAAGTCCAAAGGGAAAGCAAAGAAACCAGACAGCTCTCAGTCTACAGACAATGACCTGGAGGTACAAGCTACGTGGAGATTTAGTCTGAACATGTCAGTCATTCAAAATGAATTTTTCCCTAATCTCCTGATCTTCTTTCTCAGCGAATCTTCTTGTGGGATCTGGATGAAACCATCATCATTTTCCACTCTCTCCTCACGGGCTCATTTGCACAGAAATTTGGCAAGGTGCTGAAAGAAACACACAATAACATATTTGCAGTGGCATAAACATTGTGGGTCAGGTTCTCCGACAGGGATTAAGTCTGAGAAACCTTCCATGTAGTCTCTGCTGGCGCATTGATTTTTTTTTTTAATTTTCCCTGTTTCAGGACCCGGCTACAGTCCTTAACCTTGGTCTGCAGATGGAGGAGCTGATTTTTGAGCTAGCAGACACTCACCTGTTCTTCAATGATCTGGAGGTAGCGTCCCTTTCCCTGCTCTGTCTTTGGGCTAAGCTGCTCGTCCTCGTGGTCGTGCTTGGAGTAAATCTCATGTTCTTGTTGTGCAGGAGTGCGATCAGGTCCATGTTGAGGATGTAACCTCTGATGACAACGGACAAGATCTAAGGTTTGCTATGATTGGGATGTTACTTGCACAAGCTGGTGGTGTAAAATTCTGTTGCTTTTACAAAGTATAGAATTTATTTAATAATCTTGTGTGTGTCATAAGCTCCCCGTACAAAAAAAAAATAGTGTAAGGCATCACTTCAGGCCCATGCAGATGGCATTGTATGCCGTGAATGTCTCATTCCATGTGTGGAAAATGGGTCACAAAGCAGATGTTAATGGTAAAGGAGTGATTGAAGGTAGAGCTGGTCGATATGGCCAAAAGTTTTATCACGATAAATTCTTCTATGTTGATCTCGATAATTATCGTGATATTAAATTTTCTAACACTGTCATAGATTTAAACAACATCTTTCTAAAAACATCAGACTAAATACATGAAATGTTACTATTTAAAATATTAAAATGAACATAATATTGTAGCATCCGGCTGGAGGCGTTGAAAGGATGGACGAGAAAGATGTTTACAGTCGTCGCTTTATTGTTGAAACTTAGTGATTGCTGTCGGCCGCAGCCACTCCAAAATAACAGGCTATAGAGCCAAGCTAACAGGCTAATGCTAGCACTCTGGCTGACTGACACACACACACACAGCGAGCCCCCCTCCTTCTCCTTCTCACACAATCAGACAGCACACAGCGACCTCACGCTCTCTCGCCCCGCCCCAGTACTCTCTCCTCCAATCACAGCTTGTCTTAAACCCAACAGTGCATTTTGGCGGCGCTGGTGAGGAGGAGGAGCTAACAAGCAGCAGTATTAGACTTCTGAACTCGCTGTCAATCTGCTGCTTAGACATGAAATGGAAACGAATGTTAATGCTTATCAAATTCTATCGTCCCGGCTCATCATCGTCATCGAGGGAAAAATTATCGTGAAAAAAATCTATATCGTTTTATCGTCCAGCACTAATTGAAGGTCATACAGGTCCACCAGCAGTGGTAACAATCCCAGTCTACAGGACATTCTCCACAGAATTGATCAATATATGTATGTGTATATATATATATATATATATATATATATTCACGATTTGCTTCTGGATATGATGCAAAATCCATAATTTGGTTAAGACAGAAAGTTGGGGAGCTCATGTTTAAATCCAAGATATACTTCAAATTGCACTTTGCAGTGTGTGACTCCTGAGTTATTTACTAATTTATGTGAATCTTTTCTTTTAGCATCTATAACTTTGCAAGTGATGGCTTCAGTGGATCTGCTGGGTCCGGGGCTCAGAGTTCCACCACAGGAGTCCAGGGGGGAGTGGAGTGGATGCGGAAATTGGCCTTTAGGTACCGCCGCCTCCGAGAGATCTACAATGGATACAAAGGGAACGTAGGAGGTGAGACCTGCTGATGACTTTATTCTAGCTCTCAGTTTGGAATAATTTTCGGATGATTTGGTGACTCGTCAGAGCACCCATCCCATCAGGATTGCTCAGATCAGATTTAAATGGGCACTGTTTTTAAAATCGAATGTGTTACGATTAGGGCTGCCACAAATGATTATTTTTTTAGTCGACCAATCACCGATTATTTTTGCGATTAGTCGACTAATCGGATCATGCATTTATTGGATATAAAACGTACAGCTTTTCGCACTAGAATGCAGCTGCTAATATATAACCATCATTAGATCAAGATCTAATTAGATCTTAGATCATTAGGGGGATTAGATCATTAGATTAAGATCATAGTTCATTAAACCTTTAATGAAATATGCAGCTTATGCAACAAACAATTTTTTAACAAAGCATAAAGTGTAAACATAGCACTGAAACATAACGTTAGAAACGTTAGCATTAGCATTCCTAGTCAAACACATGACTGTTATAACGTTACAGAAAACACATGAATGTGTTCTAAGGCTGATGAATCAAATCGTCATCACTAATGTTCACTTTTACAACTATAAATATGAGTAAGCAGCAAGTTAACTCTCTGTTTACGCTAATTTTAGCAGCTAACTAGCAATTTAGCTTACCGAGATGACGGTCCCTCTTCATCATTTTTACAATCAGCCACAACAGGCTTCCTTTTCAGGTGCTCGTGCATCACAGTTGTGTTGCCGTGGAAGACAAGTTCTGCACACGTTTCTCTTTTATTTTCTTAAAATGATCCCACACTTTTTAGCTCCATTGCCTGTTAGCCATGTTACCAGACGTTACCTGTCTGTGTAACGTCCTGTGATGTCATCCACGGTCTACCCCGGTTACCACTACTGTGCATGTGCGTCAAGGACAGAAAGGCAGACGCAGCAGTTTGGAGCGAAAAAGAAACAAAAACGACGCACTGACTATTAAATTAGTCGTCGACTATTTTAATAGCTGACATAATCGTGACTAGTCGACTAATCATGGCAGCCGTAGTTACGATAGTGATGCATGGAAAAGAACTAAAAATCTGATTTTGAAGTGTGTCCCCTGTACTTTAATAAGTATCAGAAAAATAACTAAATATACATTTATTGTACAAGCCAAGAGGCAGTTGTTGCATAGGGATGTGTGTTGGAAAGAACCTGTCGTCCCTGATGTGTCTACAGACCCGTAAACTGAAGTCAGTTTTTGTGGGCTGTCTGGTTCTGAAAAGCATCATTTCCTGTAGATGTTGCAGATGGAGAATGACTTGTAACATGCTGCCATGTTCCTTTAATCATTAACAGCTGAGTCTTTTCTCTCTGCAGCTCTGCTGAGTCCCCTGAAGAGGGAGCTTCTGCTCCGAGTGCGCTCTGAGATCGAGACGGTGACTGACGGCTGGCTGAGCACAGCCATCAAATCTCTTCTGCTCATTCAGTCAAGGTGTGTCCTGATCCTTTTTTTTTTTTAGGTTTTTGCCAATTTTATCCCCTTCCCAGTGTAGTGGTAGCCAATTAGCCCATCCCCTCCGTTAGGCCTCTCCCCATCACTTTGCACTGTCCCTGACTCTAGGAGGGTGCAGGCAAGCACAAGCCTCCTCCGTTGCGTATGATGCAGCCACCGCCTCTTTTCGAACCACCACTGATACACCGTCACTGGAGAGCCTAACGCGCTCGGAGGAAGGCACACAGGGTCCCCAGCTCCAATTGGACCAATCAGTAGACGCCTGAGCCAGCGGACGTTGTAACGTAAAAGTGATAGGGAGAGAGAGAGAGTGCCATCTACCCATCCAGAGAGAGCACTGCCAATTTTTTTTGCTCTCTTGGGCCCCGGCTGTTGATGGCAAACAGTATGACCAGAATTTGAACTCTCGATCCTCGGGTCATAGTGGAAGTGTCTTTGCCCGCTGAGCCACTCGGGGCCCCTAGGTATGTCCTGATCTTAATGTTCCAGACCAGAGGAATGTTCCTCTACAGTAAGCTGTACTTCAGCAGCTGTCAGTACTGACTAATCACATGTTTAAGAGGTGGAGACGATGCTTCTCTGACACTGAACACCTGCATGTATCATCAGTAAGTCTTTTTATAGACAGCCTGTAACAACAATAGTCAGTTTATAGTAACTAGTAGCGTGTGAAATATGAGCCCAATTTACTTTTGTTTTATTGACCCTGTGGAGTAGGATTACCAGAATATTGACTTTGATACAGATACCAAGAGATATCAAAATGATTCTCTGGTTATAAATGTTAACACTCACAATTGTCTTGAACATTGAATGTTTATTTGATCCACAGACACATTTCTGGCATTAACCCTCTGCAGTCTGAGGGTGTTTCAGACACTCTGATGTAGTCTGACATGCCTTCACTTTTTTACAAATTACACACATCTAAAATTATTTTCCCCCAAAGTGTTACACAGGCTTTAGTTCAGCACAGACTCAGCAACATCAGAGTCAAAACAGTAAGAGTGTCATACATCTATATTCTGATTAAATCTGCCCTAAACTTAGACTTTCCAAAAACCTGTTTTTCAGATGTGCTGATATATTGTGAAAAAACACTCTAAACATTTCTAGCCAAGACTTTTGAGCTCAGAACTGAATAAACAGAGGTGTTGGCTACACACTGCTCATTACAGTTTTTACACATTGTATGTGGGTTTATTTCTAAAGCTTAACTAATGTGAGGTGACACTCTGTTTTCACTCATTCAGTGGTTCCTAGATTGAATATTTGAGACATTTATTCACTCAGGTGAGAGCTCTTTTGTTTGATTTGATATATATATTGAAAAGGAGACCCTTTAAGGTTTCTGGGGTGTTTCTTTTTGTTTGTAGTATATAATCTCGCAGACTTATATAAGTGTTTTTGTGAAATTTAATTAACATGCCGTTAAGCTTTAGAAATGTGTTTGTTTTTCTCATCATTTTATCCATTCACCCCAGTACTTTTTAGCCCTTTGAACATCTTTGCTAAAGCTATGTGAAGCACCAAAAGTTTGTCCACATGAATGAAGGAATTTCTTTCAGAAGAGAGATGAATTTCTAAACTCGGACTTCAGCTTGTCAGCTTTAGGAGCATATTAGCTCTTTATACACTGATGTATTACCAGATGATTACCATTATGGACACAGCTGAGATTGTTCTGAACATTTTGTTATGCAGACATTTTTATCTTACTATTTGTGAACCAATGTACACATCCCTCCTGGAGGAAAAAGGAGAAATGCACACAGAGTACAGTGTGTCAATGCACTTCCCTGTTAACCCTAGATAAGTAAATTAGGCTGAGTGTGCTAAACTATGCAAAATGAAGTCAGAACAGCCACGGTTTGTACTTCCTGGGAGTAAAGAATAAAGAGACGGGCAAAGTAATGAACATTAAATTGCACCAACATTTTATTTAATCATTGCTGTACAGCATGTAGTAGTTGGAGGGGTTGACATGATGCTACAATTTAGAGTTTCATACTGATGTCAAGTGTCAGTACAATACGCAGTGCCAAATCAATGCTTCTGTTCAATTGAAAACATTCCTCATCCATCTAATGTTTCTACACAGGCTTTTGTTCAACACAAACTCAGCAACAGTGTCAGAACAGTAAGAGTGTCATAAATCTATATTCTTATTAAATCTGCTCTAAACTTACTTTCCAAAAAACCATTTCTAGCCAAGACGTTTGAGCTCAGAACTGAATAAACAGAGGTGTTGGCTACACTCTGCTCGTTACAGTTTTTAGACATTGTATGTGGTTTTATTTCTAAAGTTTAACATGTGAGGCGCCACTCTGTTTTCACCACAACCCTACATTGATATGTGTGAAACACTCTATTGTTCACGATCACCTCAGCTTGTTTGTCAATATTCCACTGATTCCAGGCTGCCGGAACCCACCAGTGGAATATCTGAAATTATGTCATTATCATATGAATGACCAATCACGTCTTTTGGCGGGAAATTATTGTCTAACTGTCTCTCACAGGTGTCTCTGCTTATTTAAGCGTCTCTCACAGAATCTAAAAGTATATTTTATTTCATGCTATATATATTTGAAAAGTAGACCCTTTAAGGTTTCCGGGGTATGTTTAGTTTTGTTTCTGGGATAAAATTGCGCAGTTATATAAGTGTTTTTGCAGAATTTTGTTAATATGCCACCGGCAGGAGAACTGACTCCAGAGGGTTATCATGTCTGTTCTGTTTTAAATTTAATCTTTCAAATCCACACACAGCTCTTCAGATGTCATTAAAATACAGCAGCATGTTTAAGTATTGAAAATATTACAAGTTAAAAGTATAGAATTTACAGCTATATGAGTTTTTAAATATTTAGAATAAATATTATTGTTTTAATGTTGATCAGTGTGGCTACAGCTCATGAAAGTCAGCAATCCAGAATCTCTTTCAACTTTCAACAAGTGTGTTCATTTGTACACTCGGTTGAGGCTCCTATACCATGAATTACTACATCAAAGCAGCGTAGCAGTGCGTTTTTCACCAGGTGCACCTGTTTTGATGTAGCACAGCCTTACAGTGATGTGCTGTCTATGTACATTGAATGCTGATGGTCTTGTGTTCAGGGGTAAATGTATGAACGTTTTGGTCACCACCACTCAGCTGGTTCCGGCTCTGGCTAAAGTTCTTCTGTACGGCCTGGGGGACGTCTTCCCCGTGGACAACATCTACAGTGCCACAAAAATAGGTAATGTCCTCAGGCTAAGGAGTCTTCACCGTGACTAGCCCTGAACTGTTCACGTTGTTGAATTCAAAAGACATGTTAAAGCTTAAACCAAGATGAAGTGTTTTTACTCTACGCTTAACCGCTCATGTGATTGACAGGAAAAGAGAGCTGTTTCGAGCGCATCGTGTCTCGCTTTGGGAAGAAGGTGACCTATGTGGTTATAGGAGATGGCAGAGAGGAGGAATTTGCAGCTAAGCAGGTACTGAACAAGCATTCTAATCTGGACCTTATCAAATTTCAGTCATGTCAGATTATGAAATGAGCCTGTTCCAGTGAAGTGTGCCGTACCTTAAGGCTTAGCTCTCAGTTTGCAGATGTTCTTTTAGTTTTTGGATTCATGTAAACATACGAGGTGAAATATTTGCAGAGTAGGAGGCACATAACTATTAGGCTTCCTGAGAATCTTCCCCCAGAGCAAATCAAGTCGAGTGACTCTGTTATACCGCGAGTGGGGATAAATAGTATAATATACTGTATATATTATGCAGTGATGCTACATAAAATAAATTGTGAAATGCTGTTTTAAAGGGCTCAGAGCTGCATTTCTAATAGGGGTGTGTATCTGTCCAATAAATGACGATCCGATATGTATCTATTCAAGCGGTACGATACGATTCAGAAATGATATATTTTAAATTGGACCGATTCGGTACGATTTCGATACAATTTGGTTCAGTATAATAGTGTAGGAAATAATACGAGTTACTTGTTTAAAATAGATAATTTACATTATGATTCAACATAAGTTATTACTAAAAATGTGTTTTTGCTTTCAGACAGATTAATGGAGAACTAGTAAAGTTGTATTTGATGTGAATTCAGAAACAGTAAAATACTGTGGCGTTGGGATGTGGTACTGGGGCTCCAATGTTTTAAACAAGTCCCCAAAGCCCTCATTCTCCACCACACAGTCTGGTCTTAAGTCTGTGACAATGAACCGGGCTATTGAAGCCGTTATTACTTTGGCTCTACCCGAGTTGTGGTCGAGTTTTGGCTGAAGAAGTCCTGTTTTTCTGTGGGGCTAGCGGTGCTATGCTAGTGTCCTCATCACCACTTTCCTCATGTCGTCTCACCAAATGTTCTCCGTTCTTCATTTAAAGACCGAACTTCTTCCAAACTTTAGATTCTAAGCTCGGCAGAGTGTTGTATATATGTGCGTCGGACACGTTTGTCTTTCAAACGTGACTGTGACGAGTATCTCGACAGTTAATGAGAGACAGAGCGTGAGAGAGAGAGGGGTGGGGGCAGGCGAGCAGCAGAAGCACGTCAGTAACACCAAACCGATTGACAGCTATGTAATCGGGCCATCTGCCGGTTCATTTTACAAATACACCAACTCAGGGGTCCATGTACCGATGCACTCACATCGTTTAAGTCAAAATCGGTCTTCTGGTTCAATCGGTTGTTTTTAACACCCCTAATTTCTAATGTGCAGCTTTACTCCACAAGCCACCCAGACACCGCATATAATACACACTTCTGTTATGTGTGGTGTTTTATTTAACCACTGCCATCAAATCTAACACTTTTCATTTTTCTTTAGAAGCTGTGAAATTAAGCTGTACATTTGCATCTACATTTAGCGAAATGTAAGAAAAACGTACTGCTGTTAGAAATCCTGCAGAGTTGGGAGAAAGTCAGGAGACTGGATCTGCAGGCGTGTATTGAAGATGATGACAGTCTGGTGAGGTTTTTAAACAGTTTTAGTTTGGGAGGAAAAGGAAGCAGAGGGGTAAGAAAGGATTGGAAGTGGACAGTGGAGGGGATGGGCATCAAAAGGCTGAATGGCAGACAGGAGGGTGCAGACCAGAAGTGTGAGAGCATACAGGAAAGTCCCAATACACATCCAATGACATCTTTATATAAGATTTATCATTTCTCTCACTGCTTATCTTCAGATTTTGTGGTTTCATAATACATGTCTACTTATTTTGAATGTATATGTGTGTGTGAGCATATCGTCAGTACTGGGAATTAATTATGGTTTCCATGTAACTTCCGTAATTTATTATAAGTTCTGTTTAGTGGATATAATTGATGGTATAAATTGATTTAAATGAACACATTTGATCTTCTGTCATGTTAGAAGGTTTTTTGTAATTATTGTACATATGTTTGTTGTTGAATTGTGTAACTTTAGATTGCGTAAGTTACAGTTTCCATTTAACAGGCACAAATCAAAAATTGTAGGCTGGACCATCAGGAATGAGGTCTGTGCCCAAAGTAGACTTGTCATACAGGTTTAGTCATAATGATAAAACTGAAATGTTTTTAATACACCAGCAAGTTTATGCACAATGGAAACCATTTAACTAACAAAATCTAAAGCAAAGACTTGATTCTTAGTGAATTTTTCTATTAAAAATAGGTAAAACAATAGTAGAGACCTGACTTCGGAGTGTCTAATTTAGCTGACTTATTTTGTGACATTTAATTTTGACGTTCCATGTCCCAGAACTGTTTCCTGTTACTGTGGCTGTGCTCATTTATAATATCACCTCTGACTGACTTCATATTTCTGATATAAATAGTGTGTTAATCTGTGTTTCTGCAGCACAACATGCCCTTCTGGCGAATCTCAGCTCACGGAGACCTGGTGTCTCTGCACCAAGCTCTGGAGCTGGACTTTTTATAGAGCTGGAGGTAAGACCCGGGGTGTCCGACGCCGACACGTCAAAAAGAGGTCTTCAGTCACAACACGGCTCCAAACATCAACCACCCACCCATCACCTTACGGACCCCCGCTGGAGTTTGGAGCATCCGTGCTTTTAAACCGAAGAAGACTCTTAAGCTGGCAGAAGGCTCAGTTTCCCCCATCTCAGCCTCGGCTCTCCGCTCACTCTACGGCAGCTACGTTTCCCTGGGGCTGAGCCTGGCACTGCTGCACACCTTCACAGACATGATCCGGTCGAACACGAGGACTGTGGGAAATACAGTGACCCGTGTAATACTGCCAGCCCATCAGAAAAAGGGCTGCTAGCTTAACCATCTCCATTACAACTGGATTCACCAAAGGAAAGACCAAAGGTCTGCACTGGCATGAAAGCTTTTGGGTGATTTTTTTGACATTTTTTTCACTAAATTGTGTTTCTTCGTTTTTTTGTTTTTGTTTTGTTTTGCTGTAAAGACCAGGACTCGTTTTGCACTCATTCCAAAGCTGAATGATTGGATAGATTGGCGCCAGTGTACAGCGGCAGAATCGCTTTCTGTTATGCATTTGCTTCAGTTTGATCATGTTTTCTTCTCCACCTGTGCTAAATGGTACTTACAGGGTTTACCGTAGACCTCCGTTGACTTCCTGTGTCCTTTAAGCTTGTGCCACGTCTTTATGTAAGAGCCCTCGAGCAGGTTAGTAAATGTTTAGAGCCATGTCTGTGTTTTTTTTCAGTAAGGAACATGTCCATAATGTCAGATCAACACGTTTTCTGTCTCTCTGAGCTAGAAGTGTCCTTCCGAGGGAACCGAGACTACCCTCTTACTAAGCATTTAGATGTGGATGAGCCACAACCAGATGCAGCATCTGATGCACTGAGCTACAGTGTGTATACAGCTGAGTCACACTGACCATGTGATGCATCTGGTGAGTACTGTACAAAACCTGTTAACCCCATCAACCATGTTTTTGATTTGCTATGAACATCCAAAACGTTATCTAGAACCCCATTTGAATAATTCAGCCTCGCATTAATGACAATTTTGTGGGAGAAGGAAATTTTCTGTGCAATACGTTGTTTTTTTGTTTTTGTTAATGATCCATGTTCAACTCTTTAATTGAAAGCATGTTTAAAGCAGCAGTTCGGGACATTAGGAGGCGCTGACGCTGTGAGATTTCGACTGAACGATACTGAGCCTAAAGGAAAAGCGTTTTTTTTTTTCACAAGCAGCTTTGACAATTACGAATGTGTACTCTCCATTTGTGTGTATCTGGGTGTTTTTTTCCCTGTACTTATTTATATCGTGCCTTTTATCTATAAACTCTACATAAATGTATCGCCCTAAAGGGATTTACCGTAGTAGTCATGCAGTTATGTTTAATTTCTTGTGTGCGAGTGTGGAAGTTGCTCCTTTTTTTAAAAATTACTTTTATAAGCGTTTATGTATCTTTTGGTGCTGAAGCTGCGGTCAGTTCCAGAGCTCCTACCATTAATGTCATTCTTCTCTGTAACACTGTGTGGTGGTGTTCATAAGACTGTATGACAACTGATACAAACGTACAGTAGTGGGTAAAAGTCTTAGGCACCGAATTATTGGCAGTAAGTGAGCTTTTAATTTTAAGAACTCTGGAATTTGATTTAAATGGAAATATGCTAGTGCTTCTAATAAAACGTGAGTTAATTTGTGTTTATAAAATATTCCAAAAAATATAAACTCGCATTTTATAATCATTACACATAAAGTAACATATTTAAAGCCTTATTTTAGTTTTAATGTTGATCAGTTCGGCTTACAGCTCATGAAAATGAGTCTCACATTGTAAAAAATTTCTAAAATCAACAAATTTCTGTACCAAGAACAAAAAATATATATATCACTTAATGTGTAATGAATATAAAATTTACCTTTTTGAACTAAATTATAAACAAAAATGAACTTTTTCACAATTTTTGATTTTTTGGGAGAAAGAATTTTTGTTTTTAAAAAATGTCGAGATATTTTGAGTTTGTGAACAGTGTTTGTTTCCAGATGTTCATCGATGCTCGTCAGCCATCACATGAATTTGTTGATCTCCATCAGCAACACATTTGATTTACTTTGTATTGATGAGCTAAACCAGGTGCTGGATGATGAGAATAAGACGGGACTGCCATGAGGGTTTGTAAATTATATAATTGGGATTTCTGGTAAAATTCTAGATTTTTATTTACTTACTGCATAAATATAGACCTTCTAACTTTCTAAAAAGGCCTAAGACTTACACTACTGTACTAAAAAAGGTGGTTTTGATTGAATTGTTGGTCAGTATTGGCTTTTTATGGCTGTTGGAGTAGCTAAAATTAGCCTTATGTCATCTCATGTATTCTTATGAACAGAACCCAGTAGTGTTACTCATTCTCCTGATGTTCCCCTTCATTGCATCACGCAGTGCTGTTCTGATGCAGCTGAGCCCTTTGTGAGTGTAAAGTGATGAGATAAAGATCGTTGTCCTCTCTCCTTGGTCACTTAGAGACTTAAATGCATGGACAATCAAAGGAAGCTGTTCACCTTTAATAGGTACAGTTATTCGGGTGCACACAGGCTAATAGCACTAGCACATCCAGCCTGAGAGTCTGGGCAGCCTTGTTGATGCTCTTCGTGTTTTTTGGAGGTTTTTGTCCAGACGTTTTCTTTCTGTCCTCATCGTCTGTCGTGAGCTCTGAGCTGTTGAGGATGGTGATCTGCTCCCAGGCAGAATTTGTTCCCTGATCATTGAGAACCGTGCGCTCTGAAGAACCATGACGGATCATTACCCCTCCACCCATCCTTCCTAAACTGTGCGTGCTCTGATTTCTTCAGCTAGGACGGCTGTGTTGTGAGCGTGAATGAGTTTTTTTGTCATTATAAAAAAAGACACATAGCCTCATGCTGACATAACTGGCTCAACTTGACCATGTTAAGTAGGAAGTTTATTAAATGTTGTACTGAAGTGAGATGCAAGTTTCACCTTTTTTTTGTTCTTCTTTTGTATGGGACCGGAACACTGTTTGGCCCAGAAGTTTTCCTGTGTACTATAAGACTTTGTGGCAACGTAAATAAACACTTTTAAAGCAGAATCTGAGCTGTTTGAGTCACTGTAGAGAAATCAGGCTGACAGATAAACATTTTAGCTCAGAGGTGTCAAACTCCAGTCCTGGAGGGCCGGTGTCCACCACAGTTTGGTGATGTCTCTGCTCTGACACTACAATTAAACCTATTGAGCTGTATCAGGTGTGTTTAATCAGGAAAATCACCAAACTGTGCAGGAATCCAGCCTACAGGACTCTGGGTTCACACCCCTGTTTTAGCCTTTTAATCTGTATAAACTCTTTAAGCAGTATTTTCAGTATTAGCTGTTTATCCACCAGAGCTGAGAAATATGTATTTCTGATCATTTAGCAGATGTCTGTTGATTCTGTATAGCACCTATGAAGTAGATAAGCAAAATGTAACGTATTGTAAAGCCCCTGATGAAGCATCTCTACTTAAGGTCTCAGTGGGCAGCGTTTTGAGATGTCTAAGAACTGAGACTGCCTTTTACATCACAATATGTGCCTCTGAGAAGGCTGCCTCGGTTCTTAAATACCTCAAAACGCTGCCTCCTCAGACCTTATTTTGACCAAAAATCAAGAGTGCTTTCTCAGTTGCTAAGGCAATCCCACAATGCAGTGCAGCTTATGTTTGTAGGTGGTGGACCCAAGTGGAGCATCAAGCAGTGATGTAAGTTATTCCTACATTTAATTCTATTAAAATTGCTATAAAAACTTTGAGTGATGTCATTTTTTATTTGTTATTGATCCAGGATGTTGGAAAGCATGTAAGTGCTGCCAAAATGGCCTTTAGTTACTATAAAGTATATAATCAATGAGCCTAAACATAAAGATGAACCTGTTAAAATGCTGTTTTCAGGACCAGAGGCCTGCAGAGTTTGGAGAGCCTCGAGCTCTATTATATCTACAAAGGCTGAGACGAATCAGGTGTGTTTGAGCAGGAAAATTGCCCAACTATGCCGGTTTATGACCCTCCAGGGCTGGAGATCTCCACCTTAGATCCGGCATGTTGTGAGGTGGAGACTTGTTCCAGCTCGTCCCAAAGATGATCAGAGTGAGATCTGAAGAGACCTGAGACAGGGAGGTACCAACTGAGTCTGCTTCACTAACATGTACAGCAAAATGAGCAAAAACACTATTAAGACTAAATATTAGCATTTCTACACACATGTATTACATCAATAACGTCAGATGCTCCTAAAACCACTGACACACACTGCTGGGGATAATAAATTAACCTTTATGTAACAGATTGGAGGATGCTGATTGGCTAAATTTATGTTGTATGTTGTATCAGCAGGTCAGTAATTGCTGCAATTTCTAGCGTGGAGGGCTTAGCTCTAGGGTTGCCACCCGTCCTGTGAAATACAGAATCGTTCCGTATTTGTAAGATAAAAGTCGTATTGAACCCGATACGGGTCGCGCTTTGTTCCGTATTTTTATCAAAGGTGGTGAAAAAGGTTGAACTGAGACAGAACAATGTGTGAGAATCTGCTGCTCTCTCTCTCTCACCCTCTCTGTCGTGTTTCAGCAGAGTGTGTGTGTGTGTGTGTGAGTATGTCGTTGGCGAACAAAACGGCTCTTAGAGTCAACTCTTTGAAGTGAGCGAATTTGAACTGAGTGGGAGCCAGATTCGTTTCCCCACTGTTGAAGTTCCACGGGATTGGTCAGTTACAGTAAGGGTCAGTAAGGGGGGGGGGGTGTCGCTATTAGTATTAACAATAATTGTGGCGCACACACAGAGGGAAGCTACAAAAAGACTCTCTAA
>BRDA01002760.1:18491-40024 GCA_036984385.1 Crenuchus spilurus | reverse complement strand
ATTTTTGGAGTTTTGTGTGAAATTATGTCAAATTTGCCTTTTTTTCCTCTGTTTTTTGTGTTGTTACAATACACACAAAGGAAATAAACATGTGTCTAACAAAACATGTGTAACTGCAATAATTTTCTGGGAGAAATACTTAATTTTCTGGAAAAAATTCAGGGGTGCCAACACTTTCAGCCATGACTGTATATCAAGCATCTTTGAGTGTCATGAGAAGCGCTATATTAAATAAAATGTATTATTATTATTATTAAAACTGTGAAATAAGCCTTTAACCTTGAAATAGCCAGTTTGCCATGAAATAGCGTCAGAATTTGAGCAGTTACACCTTAATTGCAGGTTCTAGTGAACTAGAATCGAGTGTGCAGATGTTATTTCATGCGAGGTGAAATATTAGATGAGCACTCAAGAATGAAGAAACAGACTCCAAAGCTGAACTAAGGCACTATTTTCCCGGGTTGAGTGAGCTGTGTGTCACTGAAATGTGATGCTACATCAGAGCTATGAGGGAGAGATTTCCTCTCACTGGCTGGGAAACTGTGTACTGCCAATTGCTGTAGAGTGTTGAGGAAAGGCGTTATATGTAACTGTGGTGAAGATACTGTTGGAAGGGTTCAAAGCTGCACTCATAACGAGCACCTGACTGATAAAGAATACTGCAGTCAGTTTAACAAGTTTAATTTAACGACGTGAAATCTGTGCACTTTGAAAAAGTAGGACCATGAAATTGAACAGCGTTTGTGCAGAGCTCTAGCTGTACATTATTCAGTGTTTTGAGAGTGAGACAGGAGTGTGCATTAGTGCACAGATCAGACAAACCTTTCTTCCAGGTCTTGGTGGTTGTGGGGAGGTGAGCCGCCTCCTTGGAGGCTCGGTGTGCTGTTTGGGGTCATCATATGGGGCGGCCGTTCTGATGTCTCTATCCTCTGTATGGTTACTGGACCTTCTTCTATACTTTCTGTGGGAGACAGAGAGGTTTCCTTATGAGGATAAGCTGAGAGGTGAGACTAAAATCCCATTCAGCCTGCTGAGAAACTACAGCGCACAGCACTACTGGTTTGAAACGTATTGTAAATAATCAGAAATAGGCTGGAAATGACAGTATTGGTTACCATGTTATAGTAATAAAATACCAACCTCAAGCAGGATGTTTTGGCATATAATTACTCATTAGGTTGAATCTGAAAAAAACTATATCTTCAGATTTAATTTCTCCAACATATGTTCATGACATAGAGACACCCTCCATTACAAACAGGGATGCACCAAAATACACCAAAATCATTATAAAACTAAACTAGTTCCCAAAATAAGTCTTGTAGTGAGTCAGGACTGAATGTCTGTATGTTAATAAGCTGGTTTGACATCATTAGGTTTAGTAACATGAGTTTAATTGATTATATTTGTATATAAAACAAAGACAATAATATATGAATATGTATGAAGCTGCATGTGTGTTACATTCTTACTAATATTTAATAAAATGATGAAAATGTCTAAAATGAATGATGTAAGTCACATGGATGTTTTGTGTGTTTAATGTGAGTGTCATTGGCTACAGACACTGAAACACTTCACATTTCTTCTGCTAATTGTGAGACGCTCCCTAACACTGCAGCAGGGAGCACAAACACAAAGCTAAGCGGCTGTATTCCAGGAACAGACCACTTGAAGATTAAAGTTATAGAAGTTTGAATTATTCGGAGGTGCTAGGGTTGTAGTGGGTTCAAAGTTTTCGCCACAAAGGAGGTAGCTAGAAGGAGGGGTTTATATAGGACATGAATGAAACATACGTAGCATCCTTTATGGCTGTGTATTACTGTTAGCTGTGCACTCAACACTCACTTTCACAGACAGTTTGGTCCACAGCGCTGCTCCATGCTGCTGCCATTGCGATTACAAATACAGAGCTCATGTATTTATTATTTAAGTATCTCTCATTGTGACCCCACAGTGAACAACCATTCAACTGTACAGAAAAACTGAACTTTAATTAGTTTTAGTTAAACATTAATAAAACGTATGTTTGTAGCGTATTGATGTTATTAAAGATTCCGTATGAAATGAGGGGGGTGTCCAAGAGTGATAACACTTCAAACTAATGCACTATTCTCAGGGTTGAGTGAGCTGCGTCCTGCTGAAATGTGATGCTACATTGTATCTACTAGTCTTTATGAGAGAGAGCTTCACCCACAGATAATAACTCCTTAATGGACAAATCAAGTGACTCTCCACCATGGACTGGGAGAGGTTTCCCCTCAAAATGTGTGTGTGTGTGTGTTGGGTTTGAGAAAGAATTCAATTGTGAGAAAGATGTTTGCAGGGTTCAAGACTGCACTCATAAATCCATCCATCATCATCATCCACTTAATCCTGATTAGGGTTGAGTCCCCTACCCCTTCACTGGGCGCAGGACAGGCACTACACATTATCCAAGCTAAGCCCAGGACAGGCTGCCAATCCATCACTGGGCACACACACAAGAGTACACAATTCACCTGACCTCCATGTTTTTGGACTGTGGGAGGAAACCCACACAGACACGAGGAGAACATGGAAACTCCACCCAGATGGGGACTTGAACCCAAGACCTTGTTGCTCTATGATTAAGATGTTTTATGTCAAATTTCGCACTTTTCTTACCAGATCTGTGAAACTGGTGATACACATGGTGAAATGTTCTAAAGACAAGTTGACAAGAGCTTTAATTAGGAGTCACAGAAATATGCATGTAATTGTGGTGGTTTGGTGGCGCTGAGGTCTGGAGCTCGAGTCCTTATCTGGGTGGAGTTCCATGTTCTCCCCGTGTCTCTGTGGGTGTCAAACTCTAGTCCAGGAATCCGGGTCTGCAGGACTGGAGTTTGACTCCTCTGAGCAGTGATGAAAACAGATTTAGTTGCTGATGTTTTGTGAGATAAAGCAGGAGGTTTAATGTTCATTGGGGTACAGGACAGAACAGGTTCCCGTCCAGGCCCACAGTTTCGTAAGTAAACCTGGAATGACGTGTGTTTGAGAAGACTGTGGAATCAGGGCTACTTTGAAACCGGGAGCTGACCTGCGTTGTTGTTAAGGCACTCCAGGTGTTTCCTCCAGTGGCCTGAGAGTTCCCTGACCAGAGACTCACTGTCCGGGGACGAGCTCTGCAGCTCGGACAGACGCTCCTCTAGCGAGTGGGAGGCTTCCAGCACCGGAGCCGGGTCTGATACAACACAGGGAGAGAGAAAAGAGGGCACTGGTGTTAGTAAACGCGAGTCCACCTCTTCAGTCACATGTGAAATTGGTTAAGTTTCATTTCAGATGCTCTAACGATTCCTCGCTCCAACCCGACCCGAAATACGAAGAACTCTTCACACAAAGTCGCTTCCATTAGCAACCGCCAGCCTCGGCTCCTCAAGTCGCTCCCAAATACTTATCTAGACAAATCCAACAACGTAGACGAGGATGAAAAAAATTGTGGAAAAAAGAGAAGTCACCGAAAAAAGGAGGGAAAAAAACGGTGAGATTCTTTAGCACAACAGAGGAGCTGTTTTGCAATGCATGTGGCTCAGCGTGAGGCCCATGGGGCCAACTAGGAGGCTGTTTCTGCGCTAACAAGTCTCCTCTGGATCATTTGATCATTTAAATTATTATGCCAGGAATCCTCAGGAGGCGGCTCAGCTCTCCACATCACACGGCTGTTTTTAATCTTCCTCTCTTGCCTTTCTTCCCCTCCTGGAAAAAAAAAACGAGGAAAAGTTGAGCGGCACGCTGAGAGGAGTGGCGCTCCTGTTGTTCACCTGCTTTTACGAGAGAAAGGCAGAGGAGGTGACTTCCAGTAGTGAAAGCAGAGAGAGAGAGAGAGAGAGAGAGAGAGATGGGCTCAGGGGAGCAGAGCTGGCACGAGGAGAGGTGTGTGTATCAGCTCACTCCTGCTCACACACACACTGACGTAGCGCACACTCACAGAAGCTTTTCTAAACTGAAGAAGAAGGAAATCGCCGCTTTCATCCGCTCTTCTTCTGGCACGCGGCGGGGGTCCGGATCTGCTCCCCGAACCCAGTCGCTGCACGCTGAAGCTAAAGGCGGCCCCCCCGTTCACTCCTCAGCATCCTCTCACACGCAGGACAGCTCCTGGATCTCCTGGTCCATCAAAAAACCTGCCTCCTCTTTAACTTTAAAATAAAAAAGTGAGGAAAAAGGACGCTGACGACGATGCTCAGGAGAGTCAAACCTCAAAGCAGCAGAACTTCTGGATTTATTGGTAGTGCAGTTTAAATAATCTGTAAATATTACTGATATTCATCTCTGCTTAGTGTACAGGACCACATCAAAACATGAGAATCCAGTGAAAAACGTTCACATTTGTTGATAATTTAACTTAACGGTCGACTTACAGCTGAATACAGAATCTAAAATCTCTAATCATTCAAATATTTCATTTAGAGTTAAATAACTGAGTACATTCAAACAGTATCACCAAAATATCACCTGCTGATATGTCACTAAGACTAAGACTAAGTCTAGTCCTGCACAGCATTTTAAACGGAGAAGAAAAACTACAGAGATCTGTAGATTAGAGATCTTTATTAAGTGGATGGATGGATGGGAATAAATAGATGAATGGATGAGATGAAATACATATAGGTATGGATGAATGGATGGATACAAAAATGGATGGATGGGATGAAATAGATGGAGAGATGGAGGAATGGATGGGATGAAATCCAGGGAAGTGTGGATGTGGGGTGTAAATGGATGAATGTGAAGAATGGATGAATGGAGGTATGAGAATGAATAGATAAATGGATGGATGGATTGCTAGAGGGATGAACAGATGAGACTGAATGGTTGAAGGAATAGAAGAGTAAATGGATGAAATGGGTGTGATGAATGAATGAATGAATGAATAGAGGAATGGATCAATGGGAATTATTGGATGGATGGATGAATGGCTGCAGGGATGGACAGAAGGGACCGAAGAGTTGAATGGATAGAAGAATGAATGAATGAATTGATAGAAGAATGAATGATGAATGGATGGATGATGGGATGAAATGGGTGTGATGAATGGAGGAATGGACAGATGGGAATGATTGGATGAAATGCATGGTGGTATTGATGGTTGGAGAGATGTGAATAAAGGGTGGCTGGAGAGATGGACAGATGGAACTGAATAGTTCAATGGAAAGAAGAATGAATTGATGAATGGATAGATAGATGAATGGATGGATGATGCAATGAAATAAGTGTGATAAATGCTGGAATGGACAGATGGGAATGATTGGATGGATGGATGTCTGGAGAGAAGAGACTGAATGATTGGATGGATGGAAAGATGGACAGAAGAGGCTGAATGATTGGATGGATGGATGGAGAGAAGAGGCTGAATGATTAGATGGATGGAGAGAAGAGGCTGAATGGTTGGATGGATGGATGGAGAGATGGATAGAAGAGGCTGATTGGTTGGATGGATGGATGGATGGATGGATGGATGGATGGATGGATGGATGGAGAGAAGAGGCTGAATGGATGGATGGATGGAGAGATGGACAGAAGAGCCTGAATGGTTGAATGGATGGATGGATGGAGAGAAGAGGCTGAATGGTTGGATGGATGGATGGATGGATGGAGAGAAGAGGCTGAATGATTGATTGAATGAATGGATGGATGGAGAGAAGAGCCTGAATGATTGGATGGATGGATGCATGGAGAGATGGACAGAAGGGGCTGAATGATTGGATGGATGGATGGATGGATGGAGAGAAGAGGCTGAATGATTAGATGGATGGATGGATGGATGGAGAGAAGAGGCTGAATGATTGAATGGATGGATGGATGGAGAGAAGAGGCTGAATGGTTGGATGGATGGATGGATGGAGAGAAGAGGCTGAATGGTTGGATGGATGGATGGATGGATGGATGGAGAGAAGAGGCTGAATGGTTGGATGGATGGATGGAGAGAAGAGGTTGAATGGATGGATGGATGGAGAGAAGAGGCTGATGATTGAATGGATGGATGGATGGAGAGAAGAGGCTGAATGGTTGGATGGATGGATGGATGGAGAGAAGAGGCTGAATGGTTGGATGGATGGATGGAGAGAAGAGGCTGAATGGTTGAATGGATGGATGGATGGAGAGAAGAGGCTGAATGGTTGAATGGATGGATGGATGGAGAGAAGAGGCTGAATGGTTGGATGGATGGAAGGATGGATGGAGAGAAGAGGCTGAATGGTTGGATGGATGGAAGGATGGATGGAGAGAAGAGGCTGAATGGTTGGATGGATGGATTGATAGAAGAGGCTGAATGGTTGGATGGATGGATGGATGGATGAAGAGGCTGAATGGTTGGATGGATGGATGGAGAGATGGAGAGAAGAGGCTGAATGATTGAATGGAGAGATGGATAGAAGAGACTGAATGATTGGACGGAGGGATGTTTCTTTAGTTTAGACCCGGCGCTGTGAGGTTAACATCACTAGCAGAGACACACACTTCAGACAGCAGCAGGACTGACTGAAGACTGATCTTACAGCAGATTCCTGTTTAAAAAAGTTTGAGTGAACCATTTCTTAAAGTCTTCTTCTCCTTCATGTTTTTTTTCTCCTCCTTTTCTACTTTACATTTACCTTAAAGCTATGTGAAAGGTGCTATAAATAAAGTTATTATTTTGTAGAGGAGAGAAGCGCTGGTGTGCAGAGAAAACTACTTTTATTAAAAATGTAAAAAAAGGAGAGTAAATATGTAAAAAAAAGACCCTCTGCCTCAGATATGATGTAGAGCGAGACAACAGGGACGGAGATAATAATGCACTAACACTCAAAAAGCCTTGCTTGTAAAATAGTGTGCGAGACATAAAAGCAGAAATATAAAATGTGATTGTGTGTGTGTGTGTGTGTGTATTGTTACAGCAGCGCAGTGGAGATTGCGTCAGTCACATGGGACACTGCACTTAAGAGTAGTGTAACTCCTCTTACACAAAGAGGATGACTTAAAACAGCGCTGTTCTCCACACAAACCCAGAATCCTCTCAGTGCCTTTACCGCCGAGCCTTTTAAGAGCTAATGATCAAACGCATCAGGCCTATTCTCCAGTGTAGAGACAAACCGGCCGTGATTATCAATCAGCACCATACACAGAGCAGGTGAAGCAGCGCCGTGTAGGTGAACGCATGTATAGCTACAGCAATCAGTACCATTCAAGCACTCCAGCTTTACATAACGCATCCTAAACCATATGGAATAAAATGCCGATGAACGTGTGCACAGGTTGCCGGGAAAACATCTAAACGGACCCCTGAAGAAAAGAAAGCACGGTCCACAGAAACTACGGCAACTCGGCTAATGTTCTGGTACAGTGTTCACGCCAACATTAAGCAGGGATGTCATGATACATCACAACACAACACACTGCGATGCAGAAAAACGAGACAGATCACGTGCATTTCGTTCATTATGCCATCTAATAGCGTTTCAACCTTAACATTAATAAACGTCCCTCATAAATAAACTAAATAAACAAACATAAATAACTCTTATCTCTACAAAACAGTTATTACACATAAACAGCTGCGAGGACGTTCAGGCTGGACTCAGATGCACAGATCCTCCATGGCAACAAGTGTCTCTCTCAAGGCCAGTAAACTGTGCGCGCACACACACACACACACACACACACCTCCATACCCTCAGAGCTCTGCAGACATACAGTCTGAGAAACTTGACCGAACCACAGCTTTAAAAGACCAGGGGGGTCATACCAGAGGCCCAATGTTTGGATTGTCCAATAAGAATGTCCTGCTGCTGGACAGGAGGTTGGGCTTAGTTCAATTCAATTCAATTCAATTCCTTTATAGAACACATTTAACAGCCAGAGCTAACCAAAGTGCTGTACAGTGAGCACTAAAAACTCAGAACTCAGCGTAATAACATTTAAAACAACTAAAATAAACAACTTAAAATATCAGTTTAACTGTTTTCAGAACCAGTGAGAAAAGGTGAGTTTTGAGACTAGTTATAAAAACATCGACCGAAGCCTGGAATCTGATATCAAGAGGCAAAGAGTTCCACAGTCTAGGTGAGCGACTGAAAAGGCCCGGTCACCCTCATGTTTAAGCCGAGACTGAGGCACAGTTAAAAGGAATGTATTTGAGGACCTAAGCATCCTTTGTGTCTTATAGGAGCTTAACATATCACTGATGTATGGTGGGGCCATGGAGCGCTTTAAAAACAAAAAGTAAAAGTTTATATTGAGCCCTATATTTGATAGGGAGCCAGTGTAGGGAGGCCATAACAGGTGTGATGTGTTCCCGTTTTTTTGTACCAGTAAGCAGTCTAGCAGCGGCATTTTGAACGAGCTACAATCGGGCCAATGAGGATTCACAAACACCCATGTAGACGGAATTACAGTGATCTAGGCATGTTGTAATAAAAGAGACGGGGTGGTTGTCCCCTGGTTTGAGTGGGAGGTACAACTGGGTGTCACCTGCATAACAATGGTAAGAAATACCAAATTTCTGAAAGATTTTACCCAGAGGTGTCAGATACAGTGAGAAAAGGATAGGGCCCAGAACAGAGCCTTGAGGTAAACCATATGTTAGCTGAGATGAAGAGACGTCCATTTGCCCATTTGAACTACAAATGAACGGTCTTTTAAATATGATGCAAACCAGCCTAAAGCATTCCCCTGAATTCCAGCAATGGTTTGAAGTCACCGTAAAAGAATACTGTGATCAATAGTATCAAATGCAGCAGTTAGGTCCAGCATGACTAAAATGATACAATGGCTGGAATCAATAGAGATTAATAAACCATTGGTCATTTTAAGTAGTGCTGATTCAGTACTATGATGGGCCTTAAAACCCGACTGGTACTTATCCAAAATGTCATTGTTAGCTAAGTGTGGTACCAGCTGGGAGTAGACAACCTTTTCTAGAATTTTTGAAAGTTACCTGGTTACCTGGCTAAACTGAGAAATCCTGCTTTGTGGATAAGCACCAGGTCACATGTACTCAGGTCTACATTCACTCCAGCACAGCCTGCCTTCACGACTGAGACATGTTCATTTGTCTCTTTATAAATAAAACTTCCAGGACGGTTCATCCACAAAAAACGTCCCACAAAGTGATCTATACATGCCCAGTAGTCTAACCAGCCTGAACTGCATGTTAATCAGACTAAAGCCAGTTCAGACAGGGTTAGTTTTACACGGCGAGGTGATGTAATGTTACTAAAGGACGTCTGTAAAAAATTTACGACCAATTTGCACGAGATAAGAAATCTCTGCATAATTGATGGAGAAGGGAGTGGCGACTTGATTTATGCACTACTGTCACCTCCAAAAACACATGTGTACAGTGTGTACAAGTGCTGTACACACAGCTTAGACACCTCAATGTCACTGCTGGACTGAAAACAGCTCTACAGGGACTAGAGAAGCTGTGGTAGCTGAACACATTCATTAGAAGGGGCGTCCACAAACATTTGGACATTTAATGCACTATAGATTAAAATCAAATCACTTGTGTGCTGGTAAAGGTGACCAGTCAGGCAAACTGGCCTGTATCACTGCAGGCAGTGACATCACTAAGCTTCCCTTTCATGTTGAAGGTGGTAGTAACTTCAGGCTCCGGCAGATGGCGCTGCATCAGGATGATGAGGCCAGGACCGGCACTCTGGATCACGCACTCCGCGTGGGGCCCCAAATGTCCATCACTTAAGTTCCTCCCCCCATTGAAGGCCAAAGTACATACACAGGGCACCCAGGCACAAAAGCTTCCAAAAACCACCATCCACACACACACACACACACCAGCCAACATCACCAATCCCCCCCCACCCAGCTCAACCGTGAATTTGAAGTCTGTGTACTTTGCTGGCACTGGATGAGGCTATAAATACCTGCAGGGTGTGTGATGGGGTTCAGATGGAGAAGAGGTGGTACACTGCCGTGGAGGAGAATGTCCTGTAGACTGGCATTGTTAGCACTGCTGGTAGACCTGTATGACTGTACACTTCATACACCTGCACATTCAGCTACTTCCTTCACACTCTGACCTTTAACCCCCAAATACAATCACTCCTTTATCATCTGAGACATTCACTGCACTGTACCACCTCTTCTACATCTCACACACCCTGCAGGTATTTATAGCCTCAGCATCCTCATACAGCGCCACCTGCAGGAGCCTGAACTTACTACCACCTTAAACACAGAAGGACTTATTTGTTATCCGGGAACTTTACAAGTACTTCCATTCCTCATCCATTACAGTCCTGTAATACAGTGTGGTGTGACTATGATACGGTTATCTGAAATGTCAATATCATTCCTCCCTCAAAGTTTATTCACGTTGATTACGCAAACTATTAGAGCAGCGTCAAACCTACTCTATCACATCTAATCATTCTGCGGCTTAATTACCAACACTAATGACTTCTTAGCAGGAGCGTCTCCAGCAGGCCCGTCCCTCCGCGCTGAAGTAGGACACAGCAGACCAGCGATTACCTTTAATGAGTTTGTCCTTTTATTGTCCATGTAAGTGTGCTGTCCATTTTTAAACCAGCCCCTAACTTCATTACGCCTGATTACATGCATGCCCCCAGGTCCGGGCAACTAATAACAACACAAGGCCCGTATGGAAAGTGATAAATCATAGAAAAAAGCAAAACAGTGCATCATACGTGTGTCAGAAGGTCCGTTCATGTGTGAGGAGAAGGACCGGAGGGTGTTGTGATAAATAAGAAGCTGTCAGGCGGATGTTCTCGCCTGGTTATTTCAGGCCTTGGCGTGTGCCCATCACTGTTCCCCTTGAGCGGGTAGAGCGTGGTCACCTTTATCGGTGCGACCTTTGTCTGATTAAGAATGAAGAATAAACACAATTAAAACAGCAAGCAGGAGTCACACTGTACAACCCCTGTAAATAAAGGCGAGACACGAAACGTGCAGACGTTCTGTTTATCATTTATCTTATTTTATACTTATTACACATAAAGTCACACATCTGAAGCTTTTTGTGTTTTAATGTTGAACAGTTTGGCTCATAAATCAGACTCTCAGATGATAATATGTGAAACAGTATAAACACTGTGTGTCTCTCAGAGCTACAGCTGCCACATCCCTAATATCAACACTCCTGAACCAGAGACACCATCACAAGTGTCTTACCTGGGCTAAGCAGAACCAGAACTGGTCCAAAGTTTTCAGATTTCATTAGTAAATCAGCTCCTAGAGTCTGAGACACACAGTCCAAGCCATGCGAGCAGATAACTGGTCCCAGTGAGGTGGTGTAAATGGAAAAAAGAAGGGGTCCCAGTACCGAGCCTTGAGGCACACCGGTAGACAATGAGTGCGAAGAGGACAGCTGTCCTAGCCATGACACTTTAAATGAACGCTCAGTAACAGTAATAATAAAAACATTTTTTCTTTTTTAAAGACCCGAATATGTAAAGGTTTTAAATTAAACATACAGTGGAAGACACACGTTATGGTAAAATCAGGACAGAAACTGTACGAGATGCTGATTTTGTTCACTTTGTAAAACCTGTCTGTGTGGTGGTGTAACAGCATTAACGGTTGTTCAGCATCTGATGCAGTTTCCTGTTAGCTGCTGGTTTGCATTCTGAGGAGAAAACGCTGCTTCTCTAGTGGATGTTTTTTAGCCTAACATACCTCTTCTGATTGGTAAAGATGGCACAGTTCAAGCCCTTCTTCAGTAAGATATAGTGACTTAAACACGCACTACCAAACGCTTGAGCAGGATGTTAAAGTGTTAAATGGAAATCTATAAAGGCACCAATAAAAGAAGCAAGTGCTGCTGGCCCCTCTTGGCTGCAATGCTCTGATTATTTCTCACCTACATCATCTACATATCAAAAGCTCCACTACCTCCACACAATCCAGTAAGTAACTTCTGTGCATTTGTCCTCCATTCAAATCTAATTAAGAGCCTGTTTTTAATAAAGAGCTGCTCCACGCTCCATGATCAACGATTGTGGCTCTTTGTTCTCTAAGCATGATGCAACATCTTCCAACTACTGGCTCACACTGCATCCACGGGGGATGGAGAGCCTCCCCCCACAGGCCTGCTCCTAAGGGCCGCGTAGGTGAGGGAAGCCGGGCCGGGCGGTGGAGTGGCGGAGGGTGGCACGGCGTGCCAACAGGAGCAGGTGTGTCAGGGCGGTCCGTCTTGGCCCTGTCAGCGCTACACCGTCATTAGCTGGCACGGACGCGGCGGGGGGCAACGCGGCGTCTCTCAGGGCCCCCGGTAATTACGCTCTGACATAATTAACCCAGCAAGCCCATTAGCCCAGCGCTGGCTGGAAAAAAAAAGAGGGGAAAAAAAAGCCCCCGCTATAATTATTTGTTGTGTGCATGCTAATGAGGCCAGCTGTGCACCCATCGTACAACACGAACAAATTAATTTACAAGGCTGTGCTTCAAGGGTCTTTTTTTCCCTCCTTTTCTCGCTCTTACACATACTCCAAAACCACCACCTCCTTTCTTTTAATATCAAGTAGCTGTTCAAGGTCCAAAAACATCTGCTCTCACTCTGAAGTGCTGCACTGCCAGAAAACACTATTTCACCATAAACGTATACAGTCTCTCAGGTCTCTGTAAGGTCTCCGGGGCATTACTGCTATAAACTTTTATACTCGGTTCTTCAGCGGTCAGGACCCTCTCAGGACCACACGGTTCACTCTCAGCACTGCAGTGACACTGACGTGGTGGTGGTGAGTGCAAAAACATCAGCAGCTCTGCTGTGTCTGACATACCACCACCACATCAGTGTCACTGAGAATGACCCACCAGCTCTGTGAGGGGTCCTGACCACTGAAGAAGAGCATGAATAAAGTGTTCAGAGAAACTGATGGACTACAGTCTGTAACTGTAGCGCACCTGTATGGTCAGAGTGTAGATAAGGTATGTGTACCTAATGAATTGGCCAGTGAAGGTACATTACTGAGGAACTGATTGAGCCACTAGAGCATTAGGACACTCCAACTTCACCCACAAGCGACATCACTACAAAAACTGTAGTTGTGCACTGCCAAGTTTTGAGGGTTGGCACTGGGCACGGTGACCTTTGGCCAATGTGTGGTGCTTCCCATTCCACTGCAAAGCCATAAGCAGCTGAGTTCACTAATCAGAAGTGGTATCTAGCACTGGTGTCAGATATTCCATGTGAAAACGTTGCTAACCTGAGGTGTCAGTCATCTGAAGTCCAAAAACGATCTTTTTCATAAAGAGTATCTGCTAAAGGAAGCGCTGTGACGCACACAGGACGAGGGTTCAAGTTTGGAGTTGTTCCACCACACACACAGCGAGGCTACGTTTTACTGCAAACTTCAAACCCTGAAATAAATCAATGCCAGCTAAGATGAATGGAGACATTTCACAAAACCAAACAGTGTTATCAAATAAGATTACCGCTGTCCTTTCCATTTCTTTTCACTCCGACTCAAAAGAACGCTTAACGCGAGAGCTCTGCCTCCCTGAAATCACTTAAATCATCTCCAAAGCAAAGTGCACAGACTGTGCTGAGTTCTTCGTTCTCGCTCAGGAATCCCCCACAGTATGGCGCACACATGTGCACCTGCACAGCTCTGCAGAAAACCTTATTTTAAGCCTTTTTAATTTAGATTTTAACTCATTTATCTCTCCGTTTGAGTGCAGACAATTCCCAGTGTAGCATCTCCTGGCCTAACAGCACCTGCCTGCACATCTGACACAAACTATTCTTACAACCTACCTGTTTACACTCCGCCAACGGGTACCACATACATCACCACTGTGAAAGAGAATGCCAGTCACTTAACACTGGCATGTGGACTGGCGTGAGATCTGACCTGGATTTGCAGCAACAGGGACCATCACTTACACTCTAACAATAAACAAAGGAATATCACAGGGCTTACTGGAATTAGGGTTCCTTAAGGAACCATTTGTGTTTTAAGAACCTTTTCCATATATGGTACTTTTAAGCTTTTCAAAACATCCTGGAGACATTTTAACCTGTGTACAGTTTAGAACTCTCTGACTGAGTCTATTTATTTTTATACAGAAACTACCTTAAATGTTTTTAGTAAAGAAGCTCTTCAAAAGATCAGAAAAACTTAAAAGGTGCCAGAAGTCATTTATTTCAGGCTGCACAGCACTGAAGGGACTTTATGTAGGTTCCTCTTACAACTCATATATGTTCAGTTCTACTTATTTGGGGCTGAAACATCAGTAAAGGATCGACACCAAAAATCAGCACTAACTGAAGATATGGCACATTGTTCATTTGAAGCACAATACAGAAAAGTACGTATACAAAAGAAAATAAAGAGTTAGTGCACAACTTAGGCAGTTCCCAGGCAGTTGTTAGCAACCATGTAGCAACTGTCTAAGTTGTTGCTATGGTATCCTCAGTGGTTGCTATGTTGTTGCTAGGTGGTTGCTATGGTATCCCAGGTGGTTGCTAAAGTGTCGTCACGTAGTTGCTATGGTATCCCAGGTGGTTGCTATGGTGTTGTTAGGCTGAGGTGCCTGACATTTGCAATAGATGGCTGTGTACTTTTAAGTCAGTTCATTCTTAACTCAGAAAAAGACCACAGCTGCCCAAAATGACAGCATTCCCAGAGAGTTGAAACAGTGTCGGTATCCTGAAAACTGCACGACTGGTCAAAGAACGGGCACCACGAAGGAGGAGAACATAAACTGGATAACAGTAGTGTTGCACACACTTAATAGCAACTCAAAATTCACACCTGGAATTAATAAGCGTCTCGAGTGATCCGATCCCAAATAATTGCTAAAACACTTTGCTGTTCACACCTGGCACTTTAATAGTGTCTCCTGTGAGCGCTTGTGCGCAGATTTCTCACATCACTTCTGCTGGATTAGGGGCATCGTACACATTAACACCATCACTCTTCTGCTGTGCTTGTTTTCTTACTGTTTCAGACTTTTCCATCATGTGGTGCGTTAACCAAACTTATGAATGAACCGGAGAGGAGATGCTGAAACAGACAAAGCAGCGTTACAGTCTCGTGGTTATTATGCTTTTTCCGGCTGGAGCAGTGACACGGCTGAGTGGGCGGTGCTTATAACTGTCAGTGACGCATCAACAACAAACCTGGCAACCCTGTGCAAACATGACGTTCTTTGGTGTTGGTGACGGAGGTGTAAACGTATCAGTGTGTGCCTGCGTGCCGTGACACATCGATGTGAACCATCACAACAAATCAGTTCTGAACAAAAATCTGAATGAAATCATGTAATGTGAACGTAGTCTTCTGGACCCAGTCCTGCGCCAACTGAGCATCTTTCCTGAGTGAACAGAGAAGCACTTTTATAGTCGCTCCAGATGAGACGTAAACGTGAAGTCAGGAGGAGGTTCAGGAAAAGCCTGGACGTGGTTATAAAGGGGGTTAAGAGTGAGGCTGTAAACTGGTTTAGTTCCAGTCACACAAGGCACAATACACTCAAACCAGACTCATGCCATCACCTCTGCCAGGCTCTTCTGAGACATTTCTTGACTTCTGCTTTTGACACGACATCCCGATTTATTCGAGCGGCGTTCATTATCATAAATACCTTCTCTTTTTTTTCCCCGACACTACCTGGAACAAAATGTGACATCTTTAAACGTTTGCGCGAAATCCACAAAGGAGGTGATTCTTTTGTTCCATTTATTTGGAGTGCCTTCTCTCCGTGTACTTGATATTCAGCGAGTATATTAAATCGCTTTGCCGTCGCCTTGATGTAGAAGAGGAGAGGGCGAGAGCGCAGGAGAGAGAGAGAGAGAGAGAGAGAGATGTGTCTGTTTCTATGGCTGCGTGCGCTGAAAGACAAACTTTCTCATAAAGCCTTTTGTTACCCCAGCAGACTGAAGGACAGAGTCGGGCTCACATCAATACGCATCACCTGTGAAACAGTCTTGAAAGAGACGCACTGTCACAGCTGTGTGGGATATGACTGGAGATGTGCTATCTCAATAAAGAAAAGCCGAAGGATAAAGAGGAGACGCGAGCGAGCGGCAAGGGCGAGCGAGAGCAAGTGGTTCTTTTGAACTCCAATCGGCACGTTACATGAAGGCCACCGCCGAGATGAAAGTCTGCGAGTCTTAGAGGTCACAGCGAAACGAGTGCTGCTGGAAGAAGTGACTTTGTTGTGCGCGCCTGTTAATGATATCGCAATCGTATCTCTCCATTCAGGTGACTGCGGTGGAGGAGCGAAGTCACTTCTCCGGTAACTTAAGATACAGAACGGCTTAATGGTCCTTTAGACCGTGTGGTTGGTGAGCACATCCGCCACTTTCTTCTGAAAACTTCAGCTCACTTTCAGTAAAACATGTCTGCAGTCTCGTGTGGCTGTTAAACTGCAAAGTCTGGCATATATTACATGTTCGTTACATACCGTTCAAGCCTTTTCTGTTGTTTTAATGTTGATCAACAGTCCTGAACCAGAGACGACGTCAGAAGTGTCTCACCTGCAAAAGCTGAGCTGCTCCAAAATCCTGTTTTCAGTGCATTTCATTAGTAAACCAGCTCCCAGACTCATCTGCTGGTGTTGCTCCAAAGTCAACACAGCCTAGGAGATTTCAGAGCACTTCATGCTTCCATCTGCAGACAAGATGCCCAAGAGCTGCCCACAGTGCCAACACTACTACTGAGCATGATGCTTGATTAGCCAACTCATGAGCTCAATGCCTCACTGCTGTATGAAATATAAACAAATTTAAATATGTAAATATGTGACGTCACGTGTAATGAATATAAATTATGAGTTTATCTTTTTGAATTATTGACAAAACAGTCATTTTTGATGTATGACTGTATTTTATTCAACATAAACAATGAAAATAACTATAAAGCTCTTAATGAAATACATTAACACAGCTTGTAAATGTGAACGTATGATGTGAAAAATATTCAACTGTATACAAGTGTGACTGAGTATCTGGAGCTTAAAAAAAAAGATTTGTAAGTAAAAGTATGTGGAAAACGTTCAACTGAATGATCCCAAACTTTTGAGTGGTAGTGTGTGCTCTCTTGGTGTATTTATTGATACTGAAGTGTTGATGCATTAGCAGTGTATTAACCCCAGTTAACACAGTTGATTGACGTGTCCTGAATGAAAGCTAATCAAGTGCTGTTTTTATCTCTGCAGCTCTGATCTATTCATGTCTTGATGAAGGTCTCTGACTGAAGCTTCTATATGATCCTGATCCTGTTTTTCAACATAAAGAAAACAGAACTGGAGCAAAAGTCCAAATACACAAATACTTTACTGTACATATCCAGATCTGGAAATGACTAAAAACTAATTCCTTAACGTTTACTACAAATGTCCATACTTTTCCACACTTATCCAGATCTGGATGTTACTAAAACAAATTTCCATACTTTTCCTCACTTATCCAGATCTGAATGTTACTAAAACAAATTTCCATACTTTTCCACATTTATCCAGATCTGAATGTTACTAAAACAAATTTCCATAATTTTCCACACTTATCCAGATCTGAATGTTACTAAAACAAATTTCCATACTTTTCCCACATTTATCCAGATCTGAATGTTACAAAAACAAATTTCCATACTTTTCCTCACTTATCCAGATCTGTATGTTACTAAAACAAATTTCCATACTTTTCCATATTTATCCAGATCTGAATGTTACTAAAACAAATTTCCATACTTTTCCCACATTTATCCAGATCTGAATGTTACTAAAACAAATTTCCATACTTTTCCACATTTAACCATATCTGAATGTTACTAAAACAAATTTCCATACTTTTCTACACTTACCCAGATCTGAATGTTACTAAAACAAATGTCCATACTTTTCCACATTTATCCAGATCTGAATGTTACTAAAACAAATGTCCATACTTTTCCACATTTATTAAGATCTGAATGTTACTAAAACAAATTTCCATACTTTTCCTCACTTATCCAGATCTGTATGTTACTAAAACAAATTTCCATACTTTTCCATATTTATCCAGATCTGAATGTTACTAAAACAAATTTCCATACTTTTCCATATTTATCCAGATCTGAATGTTACTAAAACAAATTTCCATAATCTTCCACACTTATCCAGATCTGTATGTTACTAAAACAAATTTCCATACTTTTCCATATTTATCCAGATCTGAATGTTACTAAAACAAATTTAGATAATTTTCCACACTTATCCAGATCTGAATGTTACTAAAACAAATTTCCATACTTTTCCACATTTATCCAGATCTGAATGTTACTAAAACATATTTCCATACTTTTCCACACTTACCCTGATCTGAATGTTACTAAAACAAATTTCCATACTTTTCCACTTATCCAGATCTGTATGTTACTAAAACAAATTCCATACTTTTCCACACTTATCCAGATGTGGATGTTATTAAAACAAATTTCCATACTTTTCCACATTTATCCAGATCTGAGTGTTACTAAAACAAATTTCCATACTTTTCCACATTTATTAAGATCTGAATGTTACTAAAACTAATTTCCATACTTTTCCACACTTATCCAGATCTGAATGTTACTAAAACAAATTTCCATACTTTTCCACACTTACCCTGATCTGAATGTTACTCAAACAAATTTCCATACTATTCCACACTTATCCAGATCTGGATGTTACTAAAACAAATTTCCATACTTTTCCACATTTATTAAGATCTGACTGTTACTAAAACAAATTTCCATAAATTTCCACACTTCTCCAGACCTGGAAGTTAGTCAAACAAATTTCCATACTTTTCCACACTTATAAAGACCTTGAAGTTACTAAAACACATTTCCATATTTTTCCACACTTATCCAGACCTGGATGTTACTTAAACACATTTCCATAGTTTTCCATACTTATCCAGACCTGGATGTTACTAAAACAAATTTCCATACTTTTCAACACTTATCCAGACCTGGATGTTACTAAAACAAATTACCATACTTTTCCACATTTATCCAGACATGGATGTTACTAAAAATTTCCATACTTTTCTGAACTGTGTACAATCCCAGTTTAAAACATTTTTAAAGCATTAGGTGTTCATAAACTTCAGATTTGCAGGGAAGTGCAAAACTCCTTTAGATGTTAAAGTGTACACACACACACACACACACACACACACACAGAGAAAGAGGCAAAAACCACTTGAATGAACATTTTCTGTTGTACTGACTGCGTACACACACACACACACACACACACACACACACGCTCTGATACAGTCCCTGTGGGGTTTCTTCCTCCATAGGGATCCATTGGCTGGGCCGGCGCTTTTATGAACATAATGCATTATTAAGCACCTCAAACATCTCCTGGGCCTTTTGTTTATTACTGCTCTTATTAATCACCAGCACATAAACTCCACCCATTCAGAAAGCCCTCATTTCCAATTCACTCTCCAATCCCTCTTCCTGCTACAGCATCACCACATAGAAAACACACACTCAGGTCTTTGAATTTCATTTGTTCTATGATGAAATATCCTCTAAAAAAGCCCAATTATGAGGAAAATAATGCCTGGAAAAAACCTGGAAAAACTGATGTAACGCGTGGCCATTAGCAACCGGCGTCCCAAAAGACGAGCCTCGCCTTTGAAATGTGAAAAAAGGCAGAAGTTGCACTTCTCTCGGCGAGAAAGGTACAATTAAAGACTTTTTTATTTTTTGATGTGCTCGACTAGGCCTAGTTAACTTTTTTGTTTTTAAGACTGATACAAACCTGGTTTGTCAAAGCTGTTCTAATCACGGCTGCGGAGACGTCTGCGAGTTATCAAATCCTAAAACAAATCAATCGCTGTAATCCTAACAGGACTGTTTCATCGAGCCGCCCTTTCTTCATGTCTCATCTAATAGAAAATGAAATTGAACTTGAAATTTTAGGCAAGCTTAACAGGGTCTGCAGTACCGCTGGTCACCACCAGCCAGCAGCGTAACACAGGCAGTGGTGCCCTGTCCATGTCGGAGGCTTTAAAATGAGCTAAACTCGACTCAAAGTCCTCTAAAACTCAGCTCCTATCTGACTCCGTGTTGCTGAAGCTCTCGACTGACATGAAAAGAGCAACAGAGAGCCGCAGGGAGTGATACAGAGAGAGAGAGAGTGAGAGAGAGAGAGAGAGAGACAGAGAGAGAGCCTCCGGGGAATGGAGAAGCATAAGAACGCAGGGAGAGGCAGAGCTAACACCTGCAGTTCCTGTCTTACGGCTACGCCCCCGGCTACAGCCCAGACGGCCCTCTCCAGGTGAGGCATCTACAAAAGACACTCTTCCTGCTCGGCTTTGAGTGACAGACTCTCTCTATCTCTCTCTGCCTCTCTCTCTCTCTCTCTGACAACAACAGAGGACGAGGAGGAGGAGGAGGAGGAGGAGGAGGGGGTGCTCCTCAGGAGATTCTAATTTGACTTCTTCTCCTCTTTGCTCTGATAAGGAGGCGGAAAAGCAGGAGCTGAAAATGGAAGGCAGCCGTATGACTGCGGGGCACGACTATGGCAGCGGCGGAAAAAACACATAACCCAGGGTTGTGTTATATACGGGAATCCTCCCAGGGACGGCTGTCGGGACTGCAGGGCTGGAAGAGAAGTGCGGAGAGAGCTGAAGACGTATTTAGAAACCCGAGCACAGACCAGCCCGAGTCAGGACACGTTTTTAGTTGCTTTGAAATGAAATAAAAGTGCCTTTAAATGTGATTTCCACCACAACACGCCATCACCGCCGAATCCCTTCCCCTTTGATGCACACACTCACTGACACACACACACTTATGTCCTGTACATCTGTTTTACAGTCGTATTTTGTAATTATACTCAGTTGAGCGATCGGGGATTAAATAATTGCTGACAAAACAGGAAAAAAACATGAGAGAATGGAAATGGGGAGCCATGGCAGAGTGGCAGATTTCTGTTGACATCAGCCACAGAGTGGGGTGGAGGGGGAGATTAGACTGTAGACAGTAAAGAAAGCATCAGCACTTCCAGCTGTCCTCCTCTTCCAGGACGGAGAGAAAGACCCTGTTCGTTGTAGATAAACAGAAGAGAGCCATGCTGCCTATGAACTTCATCAATACTGTACAAGCAACCGATTGACAGAGGCAGCAGGGAGTCTACGACACTGCTCTAACCCAGTCTAAAAGACCTGTCCAAGGCCACCACAGACACTTCAGCTCCAGCATCCCAAAGAAAAAAGCTCATTTCTCTTCTTTTTCATTATGTAGTCATGTGTCAAACCTCTTATTTTAATGTTGGCTCAGAGCTCATGAGTTGGCCAATCAAGACAGTAATATCATGGTTAGTAATAAGCCCTGCTGAAAAAGAAATCAGCATCTCCGTAAAGCAGATGGAAGCATGAAGTTCTGTAAAATCTCCTTGTAAATGTTGACTTTGGGCTAAACACAGTGGACCAGCATCAGCACCTCAAACCATCACAGACTGCAGAACCTGCACACTGGACTTCAGACAGCTTGGACTGTGTGTCTCAGACTCTAGGAGCTGATTTACTTATCCGTCGTACCGAGAGAAGACAAATAGATGTTGCTTGTCCCAGAAAG
>BRDA01002760.1:0-16107 GCA_036984385.1 Crenuchus spilurus | reverse complement strand
GGATGTATGTTAATGTATGTTGGTGACGTAAGTGGGGATGTATGTTGATGTATGTGGTGATGTATATTGGTGACGTATGTGGTGACATGGTGGTGGTGTAAGTGGGAATGTATGTTGATGAATGGTGGTGACGTATGTGGGGATGTATGTTGATGTATGTTGGTGACATGTGGTGGTGACGTATGTGGTGACATGGTGGTGGCATAAGTGGGGATGTATGTTAATGTATGTTGGTGACGTAAGTGGGGATGTATGTTGATGTATGTGGTGATGTATATTGGTGACGTATGTGGTGACATATGGTGGTGACGTAAGTGGGAGTGTATGTTGATGAATGGTGGTGACGTATGTGGGGATGTATGTTGATGTATGTTGGTGACATATGGTGGTGACGTACAGTGGTGGCGTAAGTGGGGATGTATGTTGATGTATGTGGTGATGTATATTGGTGACGTATGTGGTGACATGGTGGTGGCGTAAGTGGGAATGTATGTTGATGAATGGTGGTGACGTATGTGGGGATGTATGTTGATGTATGTGGTGACGTGGTGGTGACGTATGTGGTGACATGGTGGTGGCATAAGTGGGGATGTATGTTAATGTATGTTGGTGATGTAAGTGGGGATGTATGTTGATGTATGTGGTGACATATGGTGGTGACGTATGCTGGTGACGTACAGTGGTGGCGTAAGTGGGGATGTATGTTGATGTATGTGGTGATGTATATTGGTGACGTATGTGGTGACATGGTGGCGGCGTAAGTGGAAGTGTATGTTGATGAATGGTGGTGACGTATGTGGGGATGTATGTTGATGTATGTGGTGACATGTGGTGGTGACGTTTGCTGGTGACGTACAATGGTGGCGTAAGTGGGGATGTATGTTGATGTATGTGGTGACGTATTTTGGTGACGTATGCGGTGACATATGGGGAATGTATGGTGGTGACTTATGCTTGTGATATACGGTATAGTGGTGCTGTATGTTGGTGAAGTATGGTGGTGAGGTTTAAGGTGACATATGGTGGTTTAAATTCTGACCCAGTAGATGTCAATGTTGTAATCTATCTTCAGCCATTAGACTCTTCTGCTCCAACAGAAACAAATAGTGTCAGGGTTTTAAGCAAGAAACTGCACGTATAGGGATGCACTTCACATCAGTGGCTTTTTACTGTTGCACTGATCAATCCGATCAATAATAAGTGATTACCAATTCAAATTCTATTCTAAATGCGTCTGCATGCTCGCAGTGCAGACAAGATGAAACCTTGTGATAGAACATCTTGAAGCTCCACATGCTGACCTGCTTTAATGTTCCCAATGTGGACATGTGTGTGTCTCATGACTACTCTGGCACAGGGCTTCATCTGTTAATGAAAAGGTCCTGGAACACTGAGTAGTGATGGATCCAGCAGGTCGATGGGGCTTGTCAAGGTCCCAAACCAAAAAACAAACAAACAAAACAAATAACCTGGAGTGTTAAATCTGCATGTCAGACAGTGTTAAGAATTACTCATGGATTTAACACCGTAACTATCAAGATAATAATAATAATAATAATAATAATAATAGTAATAACAATAACAATAACAATAATAATAGTTATAATAATAGTAATAATAGTAATAATAATAATAGTAATAATAATAATAATAATTAGTAGTAGTAATAAATAATAATAATAATAGTAGTAGTAGTAATAATAATAATAATAATAATAATAATAATAATAATAATAGTAGTAGTAATATTAATAATAATAATAATAATTAGTAGTAATAATAAATAATAATAATAATAATAGTAGTAGTAATAATAATAACAATAATAATAGTAGTAGTAATAATAATAATAACAATAATAATAGTAGTAGTAATATTAATAATAACAATAATAATAATAATAATAATAAGAAGAAGAAGAAGAAGAAGAAGAAGAAGAAGAAGAATATATAAGGTAATTATATGTGTAACTGAGGTGTTTTAAACAAATACAAACATCAGCAGCTCTGCTGTGTCTGATTTACTCATAACAGTGTTAAACGCTGGTTTTAATGAAGTGGCTGATTGGTGTACAACACGTCTGCAGACTGTACTGTGCAAAATCCACGTATCTTAACAGTATGTGTGCTTTAACTTGTAAAAAGTCCACAGATTACTAGAATAAATGCTAATTAACATAAATACAGTAGAAACAAATAAAGCAGCTTGTTAACGTTCTGTAGCTGATATCTTGTGCACTAGTTTGAAGAACATTGTTTGGTTCCAGATGTTCTCCTCTGTTTTCCTGTATTTATTCAATTCAACAGCACAGCTGATTTAATAAGCACTGATTAATGATGACTGATGAGACTCTGAGGTTGGGAAAAGGTTAAAACACCACATTATTAAATTATTATAGTACTGCATCTCCTAATATTACAATACGGTTCATAATTTAATTTAAAAAGCTAAACTGCCAAGTATTTCATATTTATTACATGTAAAGTGACGAATGTCAAGCCTTGAGATTCTGGGTTTGTGATTTTAATCTGATCAACATTAAGAGGTTTGAAGTGTCACTTTATGTGTAACGAATATAAAATATATGACAGTTTACTCTTCTTGAATTAAATTATGAATAATAATGAACTTTTTCACAATATTCTCATTTTTTATGTGATATTATTATTATTATTAACTGTAATATTAGTGTGTTTTTGCTTTTTTAAAGCTGACTAAAACGTTATCTCAGTACTGTACATAAGACGGAGTGTGTACAGCTGTGGTCTTTGAGGCTTTATTGATGGAGGCGGCTGAGAGACCTCTGAGGTGAAGTAAGAGAGAGAAAGAAGAAGTTGTGCTGAAGAATAGTAATAACTGCATTAAGATTAACGAGCTGGGCGTGTAAAGAATAATTGAGTCTGTCAGTGGATTAAAAATACATGAGGTCGACTGTTTGTTGCTGCAAAAGCCAACAACGTGTGTGTGTGTGTGCGAGCCCGTGTGCATCCGTCTGCAGGGGCATTGGTGTGTGTGTGTGTGCCTACGTGTGCATACACAGATTAGAAAAAAAGTGCACGCTATGGGGACTAAAGCCAGGTTACTGTCCTTTAACGCACCTGGAGCGGTCCATTTCCTATGAGCGAGGCGGGGGGATGGGTGTATGCATGGAGGGGGTGACCTTGCACCGAGCCAGAAAACAGCACTGATAAATAGGCTGTGGTAGACAACAGGCTCACCTCGCAGATGGCGGGTTCCATCAGGGGTCGATACAGATGAAAAGATGCCTCTAGTCGGCGGGACAGCGCCCTGGCAGGTCGGGGGGGCTAGGTTAGGCTCTCATCACACAACCTGGTTCACATCTGAGCTGGGAGGCTCGTGGCCATTTGCATGGCTCTTTGAAGTGGAGACCTTGGCCTCCGTTCACGCCGGGTCCCTCTTTGTACTGTACACAGGCTACACTAAGCTCAGAGTGTCCTTTAGAGGAAACTGGAGCAGAGCTGCGTGTCACACTGAAGAGGACACGTCATGAAAAACTCACTTTTTTGTGTTTTACACACGTCTGAGTATCTGCAGTGCCAACCGACCAACAAACAGTGACACAACACATCCCAGTTTTCTGCACTGTCCAGGTGTTAAAACTGAAAAGCCAAGGCCATGAGAGGACTCATTAGAATTAACCCCGCCCTCTTCTGAGTAGCTCCACCTACAACTTCCGCAGAGAACAGAACCTGTATGTGTTTGGTAACTACTGTGTGTTTAATAGTTTTTTCCAAACTGGGTCAGAACAAAATGAAAACGACAAAAATTTGACTTTTCCTTGAAGAGGAGTTAAACTATCACTGGCAACACAGAGGAGGGAAAAAAGTAAGTGTTTCTGCTTTTTTTGATGTTTTTTTTTTTATTCAACCTTGTATTGTGTTGTAGTTACATTCAGGCTCTTACTGAGAGATGATGTGAAGTGGGAGATGACGACAGTGCTTAGTCTTCATTGGCTGAAATATTTTTGTTGAAGAGGAGGCGAAGCAAGCAAGAATAGACACTCAAACCAGTCGTTGTGCATAGAGCTGTTTAAAAGAGTGAGAATGGGTGCTGTGGAGCCTCATCAGTGATGTATTTTGAGCAAAAAGTGTGAAAGATGTTTCATTAAGATTATTAACTTGTGGAAAAGCTTTAGATCCAGAATGACAAAACCGTTATCACCAGTACACCCAAATAACACTGTATACAATATATGCTGTGTTTAAACCCCCGGTCACTAGATGGCAATGCTTTCAGCCTTTGGACTCTTCCACTCCAATGTAACCAAGCACCACTGAGACTTTTTCTAAAATTAGATTAAAAATATCAATATGACACCTTACTTATGGTATTGCAATATATCACAAGATATTATATCATAACTCCTGTATCGCGATACACATCGTATCGATGATTTATTGCTAGTACAATTGAACAGTACATATCTTACCTGCCTAAATTCTTATCACAGTTAATAATGCTATTACTCAACTATTATCCCTCACAGTTATATTTAACGCTCTGCTAAATGCCAGGAATGGGCAACATTCAGGTCCAGGATCACCTGATTTAACCTCGATCAAGTACTTTTCCTCCTTCATATCAAAGAAAGCAACATTGATCCGCAAACTCTAATACGTTCAGTTATTTTGCAAAACGTGCAGAAGGCCTTTTGCCATCTCTAATTTATTTTCAACGCAGCGAGGCAATTAAAGCTCTCTTGCGTCATTCGCCGACCTCGGCACTTGTTTCCCGCAGTTTATTTTTATTCTCCAAACGCAACAGCGCAACACAAATGATTTACGAGGGCTCTTGTACGCGTCTTGTTCGAGAGGCCGGGTGCTGGCCTCCCAGAGAGTGCCCTGTTAAGTCAGAATGCCATGAAAAATGCCTTTTGTTGAGCCCAAAAATACAGCCGGCAGAACGCGGCGGCTCTCGCTGCCTATTACAGCGGGCTCTTGATAAGCAGAGCGATAGGTCAATCTGGAGCCGAATAAGTCTTCAAAGAGCGACACTTTTATAAAAGAAAGAGCTTCGTCGCGAGCGAGCGGCGCAATCTAGAGCGGGGCGCATCAAGGAGACCTTTAAAAGTCAGCCGTTCTATCAGCGTCTCTTCGGCAGCACTTTCCATCACCTATTCATTGAATCTGTAAACAGCAGGTTCTGATCTTGTCACGGGGCCGTGGAGACGGGCTGCTTCTTCTCTCACCTTCTTTTTCTTCTGCTCCTTTCGGTCTCATCCTCTTCTCACGTCTCTCCTCCCCGGTGGTCTCATCAGGTGGAGGCCTCAACATCCCCCAGCCAGGCTTTAATTATCCAATCGACAGAGCTCAGGTCTGAGATGTCAGAGCTGCTCTTTGGCACTTTTGGGTGATTTCTGCTGTGTTTTGTGGTGATTTTTACACAAAGCTGAAGTTACTATCTTATTCAAATGTTGCCATTCCACCTTAAATGGTGCTGAAGTTACATTCGGTCTCCTATTGCAGGAGGTGATGATGATGACTATGCTTAATGGTAAACGTCTAAATATGTCTGGCTGAAGAGGGGGCGGGGCAAGCAAAGAATAGACACTCAAACCAGTCATTGTGCATAGAGGTGCTTAAAAGAGTGAGAATTGGTGCTGTGGAGCTTCATCAGTGATGTGTTTTGACCCAAATGTGTGACAGACATTACATTAAGGCCTCCAGGGTTCTGTATTAACTTCTGCTTCTTCTCTCGCCTTCTTTTTCTTCTGCTCCTGCCTCGAACAAGCTTCTCATCCTCTTTCCTCGTCTCTCTTGTTCTCCTTCCCCGGTGGTCTCATCAGGTGGAGGCCTTTACATCCCCCAGTCGGGCTTTAATTAGTCCACCGCAATCAACAGAGCTGAGACGTTAGAGCCGGTACTAACGAGTTCCCCTCTCCCATCCAGACCCACTGCTCACACAACTCCGCATGAAGACCTGCGAGGACGTTGATGGGAGACGTTTGTGCTTTGGGTCTCCAGCACCGCTGTGAGTCTGATAAGTCGGAGGAGGTTTGAAGTCCATCTGGGCTAATGCTAATGTGCTTGTCTGTGTGTGTTTGCAGGTGTTTGACTCACCTGGGGCTTCAATCAGCTGTTTGTAAACTCCTAGAAATGCAGACTCGGCCTCCTTACTGCGCTGGCTCAAAGCAACCACCTGCAACGGCACCGAGAAGAGCTCACGTAAGACCTCGCAGAACACACGCAACCCTACAGAGCTGCAGACACGGTCCAAACTATCAGAACATTTCAACTCACATCAGTACTACACTCAGCTCAGAGCAAAGGTCTGGTCAAATGACAAGTTTTATATAACACTGTACTCTTTATTTACTGAACTGAACATTCTGGAGAAAAATAAAGTGTGACCTGTGTAACAGCCCTGACACATGAAACTTTGTGTGTTTTACTTTTATTCACTAAAATCAGCTAAAACTAAAATTAAATGTGTCATTTCAGCAGGGGTGCACAAACTTTTGCACTCATATGCAAGTTATACCAGTTTTACTACTGTATTTCTCTGCATTTTATTGTATTTTACTGTATTTCTGTATATTTTACTATATTTCTCTGTATTTTATTGTATTTCTCTGTATTTCTTTAAATTTTATTGTATTTTACTGTATTTCTCTGCATTTTATTGCATTTTACTGTATTTCTCTATATTTTACTATATTTCTCTGTATTTTATTGTATTTCTCTATTTCTTTATATTTTATTGTATTTTACTATATTTCTCTGTATTTTATTGTATTTTACTATATTTCTCTGTATTTTATTGTATTTCTCTGTATTTTACTATATTTTATTGTATTTTACTGTATTTCTCTGCATTTTATTGTATTTTACTGTATTTCTCTGTATTTTACTATATTTCTCTGTATTTTATTGTATTTCTCTGTATTTTACTGTATTTCTCTGTATTTTACTATATTTCTCTGTATTTTATTGTATTTTACTGTATTTCTCTATATTTTACTATAAGTCTCTGTATTTTATTGTATTTCACTGAATTTTAGTGCATTTCTCTGTATTTTACTGCATTTTACTGTATTACATTGTATTTTAACTCTATCTGTATTTTACTGTATTTCTCTGTATTTTATTGTATTTTACTGTATTTCTCTGTATTTTACTATATTTCTCTGTATTTTATTGTATTTTACTGTATTTCTCTATATTTTACTTTATTTCTCTGCATTTTATTGTATTACATTGTATTTTAACTGTATTTATCTGTATTTCTCTGTATTTCTCTATATTTCTCTGTATTTTACTGTATTTACTGCATTTCTTTGTATTACACTGTATTTCTCTGTATTTTACAGTATTTCTTTGTATTTCTCTGTATTTTACTGCATTTCTCTGTATTTTACTGTATTTCTTTGTATTTTACTGTATTTCTCTGTATTTTACTGTATTTCTTTGTATTTTACTGTATTTCTCTATTTTACTGTATTTTACTATATTTCTCTGTATTGTGCTGTAGTTTGTTGTAGTTCACTATATTTGGCTGTATTTTACTGTTCTGTGGTATTTTATTCTGTAATGGCACCACTATACCAGTTTAAGTGATTTCTCTTCTCAATCCCTTGTTTTGATCATATTTTATAATATATTTTTGCTGATTTACCCCTGAACTTGTTCTGTGCTTTAACTCTTTGTTTTAATTGTACTGATGTGTGTTTGTATTTCTGTACAGCACTTTAAATGACCATGGTGTATGAAAGGTGATGTATAAATAAAGTTGCCTATTTTGCTGTACTTTATTATATTTACAGTATTTTGTTGTGTTGTACTGTATTGTCAGCAGGTCTGTCACACTTTTGGCAACTATTGGAAATTATCACACATTTTATCTGCCCGCAGTTATTGTCTGCAGTATGATATTACATCACAGCACTGCTTCCATTAATTAAGTCTGAATGAAATGAATACAGCGGAACATGTTAACTGTGTGCTAGAACATGTTTAGAGGAATGTATGTAAATAACACAGTTACAGTGTTTTCAGTGTTAAAGAGAATGATGTGATCTACTGTAAATATTGTACATGAACAGAATGCAGCATCACATACACACGTACACAACACAAACCAGGACATTCAGTTCTCTTAATACTACTGAATACAGTCAGTCCTGACTGGGTGACAGTGTAACTGCAGGTAAAAGATAAAGCTTAAAGTACCAGATATAAGGACTTAGCATATTATTATGGCTATATAGAATATTGTACAAATACTATATACAATATACTGCTATAATACAGTACCAGGCAAAAGTTTGAGAACTGTCAGAGGTTTAAAAAAGTAAAATTACCCAAAACTGAATTAATGTACATCACAGAATGTACACAAAGGCTTTTGTCTGGAACATGAGATGGGTTAACTGGTGAAGCTGTTCTGCAGTAATGGAGGTGATCAAGCCTTGAAAGCTGCTGCTACTACCACAGTGCCATGCAGTGCCCTCAGGTATGTGCCCAGTGTGTCATGGGTTCATCCTACAGCAGGAAAAAGACCCAAAACATCAGTCCAAGCTCTGCCAGAACTACCTCAGGAACAAACTACAAGATGATCAGCTTGAAAACATGGAGTGGAGCACAGTCTCCAGACTTAAACCCCATCCAGTTGATTTGGGATAAAGTGAAAAGCAAAGCAAACCTACAAGAGCCAACATTTATGTGATGTTCTGCAGCAGATTAGTGAAGAACTGTCTGAAGAATGTTTGATGTCTGTTGTGGAAAGAATGTCACGAGTGTGTTCAGCTGTTATATGTGCTTTCATTTCAGAAAGCAATGAGACATTAAACTCATTCATTTTTAGTAAAAAACAGAAAATTTGGGCTGCTCTGAAACTGTAGTGTACATAAAATAAGCAGTCATTAACATTAATTCTCAAACAAAAACTTCAGGTCGGGAACAAGACCTGGAGACAGACGTCTGGACTCCAGACGTGTATAAACCCCCTGTATGGCCTAAATATGAACAGTGCAGCTCTAAAGTGAGCAGAAATGCAGTCAGAGCCTCAGCACTGGAGCACAAAGCTGGGAGCAGGCAGGTCAGCATGCGTGCGGGCTCTCTCCCACCAAACCGTCACCCCTGCTATTCTCCTCTCCGCGGGGGCCTCAAACCAATTACGGGTTCATTAGGGGGAGAGCGGGCGAGCAGAATGGACCGCCACCTGGCCCCATGGAGAGGGCACCTGTGCCTGTGGATACGTGGGCGAGAGCGCCCTGGACCACACAATGGCAGTGTTTTGGAGGCCACTTTGTTGGATGTGTCTTGCAGATTCCAGAGAGGAATTTTGATGGAAACGGAGATAAAAATGTGAGGTCAACTCTGATGAGCTTGTTTTACAAAATAACAAATATCACAACAGAGTGACATCAAATCACAGACACATGAAGGCCTTTGGTTACCTTCAGGTAGAATGGACGACAAACTATAATAAAAACGGGAAAATAAACGGTTATATTCACACAGTTACGCAAAAATTTTACCCAAAAATTAATGCTCAATTCATGTAGAATGACACTGGACTTATTTCCCAAGCAGGGTTTAAGCTTAGTCCTGTACTAGATCTTCTTTTCAATGGAAAAAAAAACTCAATTTAAATGAATCCCTGTCTGAAAAATGTAAACAATTTTATGATGATAAAATAACAAAACAAAAAGAAACAGATAAAATAATAAATAATTAACCTTAGATCACTCTAGTAATGAATATTAAGGTATTACTTCTTTTATATTAAGGAGGGGCGATATGCCTGCCGAGGAAGCTACACAGTGCAGGAGGAGCCATTTAATCCACATTCACATGTTTTAACATTTTAGTCTTCACAATGTTTCAGCATGTTTGTGTAGCATTTTTCAACTGTGTGTGTCTGACACAGTAAATAAAAGTGTAAAATAATGATCAGGTCATATACAGCAGGTGATACCAAAACACTGGCGTGACAAACATGTTAATGGTAATGACAATAAAATATCAAAATCTTCTCAAAAACGGCCGAAATGGTAAAAAGAAAAGAAGCAACAGGACTGAAGCTAATCTATTTACTTTCAATTTAAACCTGATTTTAAAAAATAGTTTAAAAGCAGCTTTTTTAAAACTAAGTTTGGAGAAACTGAATCTTGATTTAATCTGAGTTAAAGCTGTCATTATTGGTGTAACCCAGCCTAAATGATTAGAGTTATACTGGAGCGAGAGACAGAGAGACAGAGAGAGAGAGAGAGAGACAGAGAGAGAGAGAGAGAGAGAGAGAGAGACAGAGAGAGAGAGAGACAGAGAGAGAGAGAGAGAGACAGAGAGAGACAGAGAGAGAGAGAGAGAGACAGAGAGAGAGAGAGAGAGAGAGAGAGACAGAGAGAGAGAGAGAGAGAGACAGAGAGAGAGAGAGACAGAGAGAGAGAGAGACAGAGAGAGAGAGAGAGCAGTTTTGAATTTACAGTAAAGCGCGCTCGTCCCTGGAGTTTCATAATGTGGGCATCATGCTCAGTAAAATATCTTAAAGATAAGAGCCTGCCATCACTCCAGCTCACTGCTGCTTCATGGAGTTCATGTTAAAATGGAGAGGCACTACAGCAATCAATACAGATACAATAGTCTCCTGCTTTCCCCGTCTGAGTGTTTCTCTGTCTTTTTCCCTGCTCTCTGTCTCTCTCGCTCTATCCATCTCTCTTTTCCTCCCTTTCCAGGACATCACATTCACTTGCTACATCAGCACAAGAGCCACCACACACAGAGAACAAAAACACAAGCTGGGATGTGTGTGTGTGTGTGTGTGTGTGTGTAATGATACAATAATAGCTAGTGACTAAAATCAAAGCTGAACAGTTTATCACTTGTATTATTATTATTATTATCGTTGTCATTATTATCATCATTAATATTATTGTTGTTATTAAAAATATAATAAAAGGAAATACAGCACTGTTGAAACGTGGCCAGTAGAAAGAACTTGCATTTGGCTCGGGGGTGGGGGGGTACAGTCGGTTGCAAAGTGGTTGCTAAGGTGTTCCTCTGTGGTTGCTATGGAATTCAATGTGGTTGCTAATGTGTTACTAGGTTCTTTTTATGATATCCAAGGTGGTTGCTAAAAAGTTCGTTTTGTAGTTGCTAAGGTGTCACTAGGTGGATGCTATGATATCCAACGTGTTTGCTAAGGTGTAGCTAGGTAGTTGCTATGGTATCCATGATGGTTGCTAAGATGTTGTTAGGTGGTTGAATTAGAATTTCCGATGGTTGTTAAGGTGTTCATTAGCTGTTGCTATGGTATCCATGGTTGTTACTGAGGTGTTGCTACGTGGATGCTATTATTATTTTCATTATTATTATAATGAAGTCATGATCAGTACAGTGCTGTCACTTCACAGTCGGGGTAACAAAAGCAGGGTAGAGAGAATAGTGCACAATCACAATACCTGGCCAATGTGCCAGTGAGAACACGTGCCCCAGATGATGGGCAGCCTCTATCCTCAATTCCTGGGGAGCAGTTGACGTTAGGTGCCTTGATCAAGGGCAATGACCTGCCAGGGGATCAAACCGGCGACCTTCTGATCAGATGACTATATTTATAAAGTATAAATCATATACTTTATAAATGAAATACAAAATACTTATTTTTCAAAATGTGCTATTTTTCTACATTCTTAGTACTATAGGATCTGTCTGAGAATGGTACTAACCAATCAAAACTACTCGCTACTACTTCTGCTGTTATTCTGGAGGCTTCTGTAATATTAGCCTATTAGCAAAATGACCAAATCTAGCTAATCACATGTTGGATATTTACCAGCAGATGAACTGGTCCATAGCTGTCTAAGCCTTCTCATTGTCCTGAAGAACAGGATAAAAGTCTGCACAATTTTTCATTACAATATCAAACATCACTGTGTATGCACGTTAGCTTAGCCTGCTAACTTAGCATGGTGACAGATGCTGAGGTGTACATCTCCTCAAGGCCACCCTTCAGTAAACTCAAAATAAAAGCTATAAATCTTATCCAGAAAGGAAAACGTTATGTAACACTAGCTCTGTAGCTAGTTAGTTAAATTCTGTAAGATAAAGTAAGACAGGCTAACTCTGGCTAACAGCTAGCTTACAACATCAGACACTGTTTTGCTGATTGTCTGATGCTTAGGTCTGTGGACCTTCAGTAGGACCAGATCTGAGATGACGAAAAAGAGGACACCTCAACAGGGCTTTTGTTTGTTTGTTTGTTTTGGTGCTTGAACATAAATTCTATTATTATTATGGTCATCATCATCATCATTATTATTATTATTATTATTATTATTATTACTATTATTATTATTATTATTATTAATAATAATAATAATAAATATGGACAATGTATTTATATTTAATTAATAATTATTAATTACTATTAATAATATACTAATAATAACTATTACATTTATTATGAATAATAAAATAATAAAATTAATATTAATCATTAATAAAATATTAATACATTATTACATATTATTAAAAATAATAACCTGTTAAAAGCATGTAGCATAACATTATCACCCAATCCTTTTCAGTCAACTTCACTTCAGTTCATTGTCACCAATGTTACACTTATGTTTGGACTGTGTGGTCAATAAATCTCATTTACACATAATTATACCTAATTTTTGAGCAAAAATAAGCAGAAATTCTGAATTATTTTGATAATAGTTACACTTAGAGGCATGTAAATAGATGACTTATCACAGACTGGTAGACACACACACACAGACTCAAATGTTAATGTTAACGAATTTTATTATTAAACCTCTGATAGTAAAATATGTCTAGCTGAAGTGACACAGACAGAACAAACACTCAACATATAATTATCTTAAAGGTGAAAACAGACGCTGTATGAGGGAGTGACAGCGGCGATGTCCAATCACATTAGCAAGAAATGGCAGAGCCAATCGGTGATCTTGTGGGCGGCCTAAAGGAAAACCTAATGCTCGCCCAAGTAGAGTAACATCTCACTCAAGTGAACCGAATGAAATAAGGGGAGGGCGAGACTAATTTGTGAAAGAACCGCTTCTAAAGTAAAACAAAATCCCAGACATTTTTGAAATTTGGCCCCGGACATGTATTTTAAGTCTCAAAAAGAGGACATGTCTGGGTAAAAGAGGACATCTGGTCACCCTATTTAAATATTTTGCTAAGATGGTTTATCATAAACATATGAAATAGATGAGCTTGCATTTTAAAACATGTAGAATTAGTGGATTTTGTTGGTGAAAACACCAGACAGGTGGACTGGATTGTGAAGTAAGTTATGCAGAAGGGGTCCCTGCTTTATGCACCGAACACCACTGTGATACTGTAATCAGTGTGATATATAATGTGGTGCATCAGAGCACTCCTAAAATTCGTTTTAAATGATCTCATTATATCACTTTGGTTATGGGATCCCAATGTAACTCCTGTATCATGTGTATCGTATCTCCAGGATCTCAACAACATATGACTCTGACATCATCTGTAGCCTCACTTTTATAACACTTAAACTTTATACATTTTAAAGCATTACTTAAATTAGCATATTGCTTTTCATGCATTTAATTCAAACTCAAAGCATAAATAAATGAATAAATAATCAATAAGAAGAAGAAATATCAATAGTTAAACTAATAACTAAAATATGCAGAGTTCAACTATCATGTTGCCCTTTTTGACAATATACCAGATCATGATACACTCAACAGCCAAAACATTAAAACAGCTACGAACACTACGTCAGCGCTGCATGTGAATGTCTGGGATATATTAGACAGTAAGACTGACGATGGATGGCTGTGGGTTGATATTAGGAATGTGTGGAGTCCATAACTCAGTGTTATGCAACCATATTAGCAATAGTTTTAATGTTATGGCTGTAGTTAATTTATGATCACAGAATGTAGAAAAACATGCCTGTTGCTCAGGTTACTGTAAAGGTTGTTTATATCAGACTATACCTGCAGAGGATCTGAGCAGCAGGTAAAATCTGTCTTACTGTAACATCATCATCCTCATTATCACCATTAACATCTTCCTAATCATGTCGATAGCTGGTGTGTGTGTGTGTGTGTGTGTGTGTGTGCGCGTGGTTACATGCTTACTCTGCTTTAGACTGACACCCACCTCACACAGTCCTTCATCATCTCCTAACGAGAGAACATAGAGATTACCTCCACAATCACACCATTAACCTGTCTGAGCCCAGCAGCCAAGACATCAATCATTAAACACACACACACACACACACACGCTTTGTATGCAGATCCTCTCCTGGTACGTTCTCTCATCAAAGCTCCACAGATATGGTGCCTGTGTATTACTGGAAGTCCTCTCCTACACCTGGGATTACCTCAGGTCCACCAAACCAGCCAGATTAGCGACCATCATCCATCAGGCTGCAGCTCAAACCAGCGCAGGTGAAGCTGCAGCCCGACAGCCACACTATTTATCATTCTATTTTAGCTGAAAAGGACAAAAGTGCTTCAGACTGCAGTTCAAAGGGAAATGTCAGCGGCCTCTTTTAGTGCTCTTCTTCATTTAACCCTCTCACACCACCGCAGGTATCAGTCAAATCACACATTCATTATCTCTCACGTGCCCGTCCTAAACGCTCATGTTTGTAAGTGTTAGAGAAGTGAATCTGAGGAGAAGCTCCACATACTTTATATTCACACAGACAGAAACAGGTCCAGCTGATATACGGCAGTAAGAAAACATCACTACACTAGAGCATCACAATGTTTTGTGATACTGTATCAATTCTCAAACAAACAAAAAAAACTACGGATTTTTAATTTTAAGACTCTAAAATAATTATTGTCCTGACTGAATAACAGATTTTAGGCATTTGTTGTCATTTTTAGTTCAAAAGTTTTCCTAAAATTAAATCGCAGTACATTGTCTCATTTACAATATTGCAACATATCACAGAATATTATATCATAACTTCTGCATCATATATATCGTATCGACAGGTTCTTAACAATACACAGCTGTCGTCTCAGAAGGGTCTCTATCACCCCCTATAGATCTACAGTCACATTATTAACAGACTGATACTGAAATAGGATTAGCTTTTGTGTTGAGATTAAGATTAGAATTAGTTTCTTAGTTGAGATTAAGATTAGGATTGGGGTAAATTTTGGATTGAGATTAAGATTAGTTTTTGAGTTGAGGTTAAGGTTATCTTTTGGGTTGAGATTAAGATTAGGATTAGCTTTTCAGCTGAGGTTAAGGTTAGGGTGGGGCTTAACTTTTGGATTAAAATTAAGATTAGCTTTTGAGTTGAGGTTAAGGTTATGATTAGCTTTTTGTTTGAGATTAAGATTAGGCTTAGCTTTTGGGTTAATATTAAGATTAGTTTTTGAGTTGAGGTTAAGGTTATAGTTAGCTTTTGGGTTGAGATTAAGACTAGGATTAGCTTTTGAGCTGAGGTTAAGGTTAGGGTGGGGCTTAGCTTTTGGATTAATATTAAGATTAGTTTTTGAGTTGAGGTTAAGGTTAGCTTTTGGGGTGAGATTAAAATTAGGATTAGCTTTTGAGCTGAGGTTAAGGTTAGCTTTTGGGTTGAGGTTAAGATTAGGATTAGGTTTTTGCTTGAGATTAAGATTAGTTTTTGAGCTGAGGTTAAGGTTAGCTTTTGGATTGAGATTAAGATTAGGATTAGGTTTTTGGTTGAGATTAAGATTAGTTTTTGAGCTGAGGTTAAGGTTAGCTTTTGGATTGAGATTAAGATTAGGATTAGGTTTTTGGTTGAGATTAAGATTAGTTTTTGAGTTGAGGTTAAGATTAGGATTAGTGTTAAAGTTAGGACCAGGCTTGAATATTAGGTTTAGGGTCAGGCTTAAGATCAGTCATATCATGTGATAAAGACAGTACTGACTGAGTGTTGAGTATTGTGATATTACAGCTGGTATCAGTATCATACCTCTCTCGTGTGGTGCAGTTAAAATGCTGTAGACAGTGTAACAGATTTCTGAGGTTTGGGGTGGGGGGGGGATTTTGTGAGCTGACATTCACACAAACGTTTACAGCAGAAATTACAGAAACTTTTACAAGGGTGTGAACCAGCGCTGTAAATTCAGGTGCTCACTAATTC